>JAWPHD010001637.1:0-304675 GCA_037043455.1 Cyrtodaria siliqua
TACTCAAGCAGCCCTTACTATAATGCTATAAGGAAGCTAATGGCCAAATTTGGTTGTGCTAGGGTAAGAATTGTAAGACATATAGACTTGTAAACACAGCTTACACGCAAAATTTGATGTGAAATGGGGCACATTTTATGGGCTATCATAATTTGGGTTCCATGGGAGCCCATGGGTTACAGGAACCAAAATTGCTTATGCAGCCCTTAAGATAATGCTATAAGGAAGCCCATGAACAAATTTGGTTATGCTAGGATAAGAAATGTAAGAGATATAGACTTGTTAACACAGCTTACACGCAAACCTTGATGTGGGACGCCGACGCCAACGCCGACCCCGGGGTGATTACATAAGCTCTCTTATTCTTCGAATAGTCGAGCTTAAAAACTACCGCTTTGCGAGTTTGAACCAGCAGCCCAAACTAAAATTACACTCACGGGTAATAAGACTGTGCACGTAATAGACGACGTCGCTCCTACCTGAGCTATCCGGGCCATACATATTACGCAATACATACTATGTAGAAAAACTAATGCGCTAATGAAAGTCACGTGATCAGCATAAAAAGTAAATAAAGTGGGTCCCATATTATTTACAAATAATAATTAAAACTTTTTTTTTTCAATCTCACGAATGTATTACTACATACTTATTTGGGTCTATGCTCATGTTTTCATGTATACATTTCACTGAATAAAAGTCAGACAGTTATTGGATTGTGCTCAATATCAGCTTACTTACGGACAGTGTCCCTTTAAAAGAAGCTTTCAGTTTAGAGACATTTTAAATAAATGTGGCCTACATTAATTCCCTGACCTAATAACATGTTATTAATACTTATAGGTCTGTGACTAATTGAGTAAACAAAATGAATTTTCAGTACAGAAATATCATAATAGATATACTCATTATTCAAAAAATAGATCAGGCTATGTTTATTTGTAACTAGTTTTATTTTTATATATTTACATTAATTTTAATTACTACTTCATTTCTTCATCTTTCATCAGTTTTTTGCACACACAATGACCTATTTATGTCATTGTGTCGACGTGCCGTAAAACACCATTCATTCATTTTATATGTTTTAAGTTTACCCATTTCGCATCAGAAAGTGGCACATTAACAAAACACAGAAATATTTAAATGGTGTTTGTTAGTTTGTCAACACATGAAATGTAGAGCCGTTCCAGAAGAAGGGTTTGAGATACACGCAATTCCGAGAACTTGACTTATTCGGAATGATGAAGATATGCCTTTGGTCCTTCAACGTGCTCGGGATATAGATGCACAAGATAGACCCGTGTACGTCCCTATCCGACAGACGAGATTTCGTTTCTTCATCTTCCATCATTTTTTGCGCACAATATGACCTATTTATGTGTCGACGTGCCGTAAAACACCATTCATTCATTCATTACCATTTTTATCTAATTTCCAGTAATTGCATTCTACATTGTTTTATATGTTTACCAAAGAAAACATTAACAGAATCAATATATATATACACTGTATATAATATTAGCCATTATTGCGTTAATGTACATAACTGTCTTTTAAGAGTTTACATAACCTCTAAATAGGTGAACATAACTCATCACAAATCTAGTAATAATGTGTGTGGCCACAGTGTCGCCATGTGGACAAAAATTTAAGAACTAACACATTTTGTTATGACTTTCTTTGTGTACATTTTACTCTCAAAATCAATAGCACGGAAACAAAATGTTTCAATAAAAAACAAATAACTAAACAATTAAACATTATTAGACAGTCACTTCCTCCACCCCCCATTATTAGACAGGACAGTCACACTCCTCCCCCCCACCCCCACCCCGCACCCCCAAGTTAATAACCTCTAAATACAGCCTTGTTTCAAGGCCAGTTATTTAAGGACTCTGTTAATATGAAGGAGTAGGCTACTCACTTGAAAACATGCATCCGCCACATTTATACATAATGTTATCTCAACCTTTCTCTTTTCTTCGTATAATTTTATCTTAACGTTTCTCTTTTCTTCTTTCATCCTAACAAAATATGTTTGATTTTAGGGTAAATAGGCCTACATAGCATGTACAATTATTGGAATACAAATAGCGACGTTTAATATAAGGCAGATAACTTTTTTTTAATAAAAAAATACTATTGTTTTACAGGTAACCCGTCAACTCGTACTTAAGTTAAATCGTACTCGAGTCAAATCACTCTCATTTTGGTGAAATCGTACTCATATCAATAGTTATTATGTATGCTTACAGCACATAGCAGGAGTTGCAATGATTGCTTACAGCATATAACAGGAGTTATTATGTATAATTAGAAGACATATCAGTAGTTATAATGTTTACTTTGGCAGATGTTATAATGTATACTTTCAGCACATAGCAGGAGTTACCTTGTATGCTTACATCAAATAGCAGGAGTTATAATGAATACTTTTCCTGGGTAGAACCAGTACTGTACACCTCCCGCCATCCGTAAGAATCGACACTTCCACACTTATAAGTCGAGCTCCCAGTGGGATTCGAACCCGCAGCGGTGAGAGGCGAAGGTTTACAACGCAGCGTTGTTAACCATTCGGCCACAGGCAGGAGTTTTAATGTATACTTACCAGCACATGGCAGGAGTTACAGGGTATACTTACAGCAAATAGCAGAAGGTATGATGTATACTTATAGCACATAGCAGAAGTTATAATGTATGCTTACAGCACATAGCAGAAGTTATAATGTATGCTTCAAGCAGCACATAGCAGGAGTTATAATGTATACTTATATCACATAGCAGGAGTTATAATTTATGCTTACAGCACATAGCAGGAGTTATAATGTATGCTTCAAGCAGCACATAGCAAGAGTTATAATGTATGCTTCAAGCAGCACATAGCAAGAGTTATAATGTATACTTATATCACATAGCAGGAGTTATAATTTATGCTTACAGCACATAGCAGGAGTTATAATGTATGCTTCAAGCAGCACATAGCAAGAGTTATAATGTATGCTTCAAGCAGCACATAGCAGGAGTTATAATGTATACTTATATCACATAGCAGGAGTTATAATGTATACTTATAGCACATAGCAAGAGTTATAATGTATGCTTACAGCACATAGCAAGAGTTATAATGTATACTTACAGCTCATAGCAGGAGTTATAATGTATGCTTACAGCACATAGCATACATTATAATGTATGCTTACAGCACATAGCAAGAGTTATAATGTATGCTTCAAGCAGCACATAGCAGGAGTTATAATGTATACTTATATCACATAGCAGGAGTTATAATTTATGCTTACAGCTCATAGCAAGAGTTATAATGTATGCTTACAGCACCTAGCAGGAGTTATAATGTATACTTATATCACATAGCAGGAGTTATAATTTATGCTTACAGCACATAGCAGGAGTTATAATGTATGCTTACAGCACCTAGCAGGAGTTATAATGTATGCTTCAAGCAGCACATAGCAGGAGTTATAATGTATGCTTATATCACATAGCAGGAGTTATAATTTATGCTTACAGCTCATAGCAGGAGTTATAATTTATGCTTACAGCACATAGCAGGAGTTATAATTTATGCTTACAGCACATAGCAGGAGTTATAATTTATGCTTATATCACATAGCAAGAGTTATAATTTATGCTAATATCACATAGCAGGAGTTATAATTTATGCTTACAGCTCATAGCAAGAGTTATAATGTATACTTACAGCACATAGCAGGAGTTATAATTTATGCTTATATCACATAGCAGGAGTTATAATTTATGCTTATATCACATAGCAGGAGTTATAATGAATGCTTACAGCTCATAGCAAGAGTTATAATGTATACTTACAGCACATAGCAGGAGTTATAATTTATGCTTATATCACATAGCAGGAGTTATAATGTATGCTTCAAGCAGCACATAACAGTAGTTATAATGTATACTTATATCACATAGCAGGAGTTATAATTTATGCTTACAGCTCATAGCAAGAGTTATAATGTATACTTATATCACATAGCAGGAGTTATAATGTATGCTTCAAGCAGCACATAGCAGGAGTTATAATTTATGCTTACAGCTCATAGCAAGAGTTATAATGTATACTTACAGCACATAGCAGGAGTTATAATGTATGCTTCAAGCAGCACATAGCAGGAGTTATAATGTATACTTATATCACATAGCAGGAGTTATAATTTATGCTTACAGCACATAGCAAGAGTTATAATGTATGCTTCAAGCAGCACATAGCAGGAGTTATAATGTATACTTATATCACATAGCAGGAGTTATAATTTATGCTTACAGCTCATAGCAAGAGTTATAATTTATGCTTACAGCACATAGCAGGAGTTATAATGTATACTTACAGCACATAGCAAGAGTTATAATGTATGCTTCAAGCAGCACATAGCAGGAGTTATAATGTATACTTATATCACATAGCAGGAGTTATAATTTATGCTTACAGCACATAGCAAGAGTTATAATGTATGCTTCAAGCAGCACATAGCAGGAGTTATAATGTATACTTATATCACATAGCAGGAGTTATAATTTATGCTTACAGCACATAGCAAGAGTTATAATGTATGCTTCAAGCAGCACATAGCAGGAGTTATAATGTATACTTATATCACATAGCAGGAGTTATAATGTATACATACAGCACATAGCAGGAGTTATAATGTATGCTTACAGCACATAGCAAGAGTTATAATGTATGCTTCAAGCAGCACATAGCAGGAGTTATAATGTATACTTATATCACATAGCAGGAGTTATAATTTATGCTTACAGCTCATAGCAAGAGTTATAATTTATGCTTACAGCACATAGCAGGAGTTATAATGTATACTTACAGCACATAGCAAGAGTTATAATGTATGCTTCAAGCAGCACATAGCAGGAGTTATAATGTATACTTATATCACATAGCAGGAGTTATAATTTATGCTTACAGCACATAGCAAGAGTTATAATGTATGCTTCAAGCAGCACATAGCAGGAGTTATAATGTATACTTATATCACATAGCAGGAGTTATAATGTATACTTACAGCACATAGCAGGAGTTATAATGTATGCTTCAAGCAGCACATAGCAGGAGTTATAATGTATACTTATATCACATAGCAGGAGTTATAATTTATGCTTACAGCACATAGCAAGAGTTATAATGTATGCTTCAAGCAGCACATAGCAGGAGTTATAATGTATACTTATATCACATAGCAGGAGTTATAATTTATGCTTACAGCACATAGCAAGAGTTATAATGTATGCTTCAAGCAGCACATAGCAGGAGTTATAATGTATACTTATATCACATAGCAGGAGTTATAATGTATACTTACAGCACATAGCAGGAGTTATAATGTATGCTTCAAGCAGCACATAGCAGGAGTTATAATGTATACTTATATCACATAGCAGGAGTTATAATGTATGCTTACAGCACATAGCAGAAGTTATAATGTATACTTACAGCTCATAGCAGAAGTTATAATGTATGCTTACAGCTCATAGCAGAAGTTATAATGTATGCTTACAGCTCATAGCAAGAGTTATAATGTATGCTTACAGCACATAGCAGGAGTTATAATGTATACTTACAGCACATAGCAGGAGTTATAATGTATACTTACAGCACATAGCAGGAGTTATAATGTATACTTACAGCTCATAGCAGGAGTTATAATGTATACTTACAGCTCATAGCAGAAGTTATAATGTATACTTACAGCTCATAGCAGAAGTTATAATGTATGCTTACAGCTCATAGCAGAAGTTATAATGTATGCTTACAGCTCATAGCAGGAGTTATAATGTATACTTACAGCTCATAGCAGAAGTTATAATGTATACTTACAGCTCATAGCAGAAGTTATAATGTATACTTACAGCACCTAGCAGGAGTTATAATGTATACTTACAGCTCATAGCAGAAGTTATAATGTATACTTACAGCACCTAGCAGGAGTTATAATGTATACTTACAGCTCATAGCAGAAGTTATAATGTATACTTACAGCTCATAGCAGAAGTTATAATGTATACTTACAGCACCTAGCAGGAGTTATAATGTATACTTACAGCTCATAGCAGAAGTTATAATGTATGCTTACAGCTCATAGCAGGAGTTATAATGTATACTTACAGCACCTAGCAGGAGTTATAATGTATGCTTACAGCTCATAGCAGAAGTTATAATGTATACTTACAGCACCTAGCAGGAGTTATAATGTATACTTACAGCTCATAGCAGAAGTTATAATGTATACTTACAGCTCATAGCAGAAGTTATAATGTATACTTACAGCACCTAGCAGGAGTTATAATGTATACTTACAGCTCATAGCAGAAGTTATAATGTATACTTACAGCACCTAGCAGGAGTTATAATGTATACTTACAGCTCATAGCAGAAGTTATAATGTATACTTACAGCACCTAGCAGGAGTTATAATGTATACTTACAGCTCATAGCAGAAGTTATAATGTATACTTACAGCTCATAGCAGAAGTTATAATGTATGCTTACAGCACCTAGCAGGAGTTATAATGTATACTTACAGCACATAGCAGGAGTTATAATGTATACTTACAGCTCATAGCAGGAGTTATAATGTATACTTACAGCTCATAGCAGAAGTTATAATGTATACTTACAGCTCATAGCAGGAGTTATAATGTATACTTACAGCTCATAGCAGGAGTTATAATGTATACTTACAGCTCAAAGCAGAAGTTATAATGTATACTTACAGCTCATAGCAGAAGTTATAATGTATACTTACAGCACCTAGCAGGAGTTATAATGTATACTTTCAGCTCATAGCAGAAGTTATAATGTATACTTACAGCTCATAGCAGAAGTTATAATGTATACTTACAGCACCTAGCAGGAGTTATAATGTATACTTACAGCTCATAGCAGAAGTTATAATGTATACTTACAGCTCATAGCAGAAGTTATAATGTATGCTTACAGCTCATAGCAGGAGTTATAATGTATACTTACAGCACCTAGCAGGAGTTATAATGTATGCTTACAGCTCATAGCAGAAGTTATAATGTATACTTACAGCACCTAGCAGGAGTTATAATGTATACTTACAGCACCTAGCAGGAGTTATAATGTATGCTTACAGCTCATAGCAGAAGTTATAATGTATACTTACAGCTCATAGCAGAAGTTATAATGTATACTTACAGCTCATAGCAGAAGTTATAATGTATACTTACAGCACCTAGCAGGAGTTATAATGTATACTTACAGCTCATAGCAGAAGTTATAATGTATACTTACAGCTCATAGCAGAAGTTATAATGTATACTTACAGCACCTAGCAGGAGTTATAATGTATACTTACAGCTCATAGCAGAAGTTATAATGTATACTTACAGCTCATAGCAGAAGTTATAATGTATACTTACAGCTCATAGCAGAAGTTATAATGTATACTTACAGCTCATAGCAGAAGTTATAATGTATACTTACAGCACCTAGCAGGAGTTATAATGTATACTTACAGCTCATAGCAGAAGTTATAATGTATGCTACAGCTCATAGCAGAAGTTATAATGTATGCTTACAGCACCTAGCAGGAGTTATAATGTATACTTACAGCTCATAGCAGAAGTTATAATGTATACTTACAGCTCATAGCAGAAGTTATAATGTATGCTTACAGCACCTAGCAGGAGTTATAATGTATACTTACAGCACATAGCAAGAGTTATAATGTATGCTTACAGCACCTAGCAGGAGTTATAATGTATGCGTAAAGCAAATAGTAGGAGTTATAATGCTTACAGCACATGGCAGGAGTTATAATGTATGCTTACAGCACATGGAAGGAATTGCAATGTATACTTGCAGCTCACAATATGAACAATACAGCTATAAGGACTCAGGGTAGGCACCTAGTATGACTCCAAACAACGATAACGACTGAGGGTAGGCACCCAGTATGACTCCACCCAACGATAAGGACTCAGGGTAGGCACTCAACATGACTACAAACAACGATAAGGACTGAGGGTATGATTCCAACGATAACGACTGAGGGTGGGCACCCAGTACAACTCCACACGACGATAAGGACTGAGGGTATGTACCCAGTATGACTACACACAACGAAAAGGACTGAGGGTAGGTACCCAGTATGACTACACACAACGAAAAGGACTGAGGGTAGGTACCCAGTAGGACTCCAGAGATAAGAACTGATGGTTGGCACCCAGTATGACTACAGGCAGCCATAAGGACTGTGGTTAGGCACCAAGTATGACTACAAACGACAAAAAGGACTGAGGGTAAGCACCCAGTATGACTCTTAACAACGAAAGGGATGAGGGTAGGTACCAAGTATGACTCCACACAACTATAAGGTCTGAGGGTAGGCACCCAGTACGACTCAAACCGACGATAAGAATTGAGGTTAGCACCAAGTATGACTAAAAACAACGATACAGACTAAGGATAGGCACCCAGTATGACTGCAAACAACTATAAGGACTTAGGGTATGCACCTGTATGACTCTAAACAACGATAAGGACTGAGGGTAGGTACACAGTATGACTACACACAACGAAAAGGACTGAGGGTAGGTACCCAGTATGACTACACACAACGAAAAGGACTGAGGATAGGTACCCATTAGGACTCCAGAGATAAGAATTGATGGTTGGCACCCAGTATGACTACAGGCAGCCACAAGGACTGTGGTTAGGCACCAAGTATGACTACAAACGACAAAGAGGACTGAGGGTAAGCACCCAGTATGACTCTTAACAACGATAAGGAATGAGGGTAGGTACCAAGTATGACTCCACACAACTATAAGGTCTGAGGGTAGGCACCCAGTACGACTCAAACCGACGATAAGAATTGAGGTTAGCACCCAGTATGACTAAAAACAACGATACAGACTAAGGATAGGCACCCAGTATGACTGCAAACAACTATAAGGACTTAGGGTATGCACCTGTATGACTCTAAACAACGATAAGGACTGAGGGTACGGACCCAGTATGACTCCACACAACTATAAAGACTGAGGGTACGGACCCAGTATGACTCCACACAACTATAAGGACTGAGGGTAGGTACCCAGTATGACTACAAACAACGATAAGGTCTGAGGGTAGACACCCAGTATCAGTCAAAACGACGATAAGGACTGAAGATAGGTTCCCAGTATGACTCACAACGACGATGAAAACTGAGGGTAGGCACCAGTATGACTACAAACACCGATAAGGACTGAGGGTAGGCACCCAGTATGACTACAAATAACGATACGGACTGAGGTTAGGCACCCAGTATGACTACAAACATCGATAAGGATTGAGGGTAGGCACACTGTATGACTTCAAACAACGGTAAGGACTGAGGGTAGGCACCAATATGACTACAAACATCGATAAGGATTGAGGGTAGGCACCCTGTATGACTACAAACAACGATAAGGACTGAGGGTATAGGCACCAGTATTAGGTGTTAGGTTGACCTGAAAAATAAATTGGAAACCGATTACCGAAGTGGGGTTGCTGGACTATGACTACCACAACTCGACATACGGTTTTGTGATTTATTTAGTATTATTACACAATTTGCATCAGACTTGTTAGGAAAGATATCAGAACAGATTATGTGTGAGTAGCGGTTCGTGTCATAAGTCCAAAAGTAACGCGTTACAAAATGTAACACGTTACTTATTCCACCTCTAACGCGTTACTCCCGATTTTTAACGCGTTAGAGATGAGATTTCCCCTGTTTGCTTAACTGAAAATAAGCGATTATTGTCAATGTTACTTGGTCCGGGTAAAACATTTTCAAACGCGCTAGAAACTAGCTGGCCAGAAAGGTCACTTACGCGTTACATGCCACATAAGTAACGCGTTACTCAATGGCAATCTAGCCATTCGACCAATCAAAGACTGTCTGATTTATTAGAGGATAGAGAGTTTCGGGGATTGTATCCGGACCGGAGGGGACTTTAGGTTTGCCCCTCGTCCGTCCGTCAGTCTGTCCGTCAGTGAGTCAGTCCGTCGGTCTGTTTTTTTGTCCGGACTGTAACTTGGTCATGCATCGTGGGATTTTGAAATAACTCGGCACAAATGTTAACCATTATGAGACGGCGTGTCGCGCGCAAGATCCAGATCCAAAGCTCAAAGGTCAAGGTCACAGTTGGAGGTTAAAGGTCAGAAATACGCTTGTCCGGGCTGAAACTTTGTCATGCATCGTGGGATTTTGAAATAACTTGGCACAAATGTTCAGCATAATGAGACGGCGTGTCGCGAGCAAGACCCGGGTCCATAGCTCAAAGGTCAAGGTCACACTTGGAGGTTAAAGGTCAGAAATAGGCTTGTCCGGGCTGTAACTTTTTCATGCATCGTAGGATTTTGAAATAACTTGGCACACATGTTCACCATAATGAGACGGCGTGTCGCGCTCAAGACCCATGTCCGTAGCTCAAAGGTCAAGGTCACGATACCTTCAGAACACAGGAACACATAGTTTGCAGCTTAACATGGTAAGGTATTCAACATTCCTTGCATGATCATTCACATGGCTACATTCAACCTTTCATATGGGTACATTCAAAGATAACTGTTTCTTCAATAACTTTAGAATTAACAAACTGGACAATAACAACTTTATTTCTTTGAAATTTTTGCAGTTATTATGTTGACGAAACACAGTAACCTTTAACAGCAGTTTGACAAAACAGTAATCTTCGACAACTGTGCAGCTTCTGAATTGTTAATTTTGCACAAGACCCGGTAGGGGACTATGGCCGTCCCTCGGACTGCTTCTTGTTATTTATACTATCTGGTTTGTTAGATGATAGAGTATTTGGGGATTTCATTATTTACACTGACTGGTTTATTAGATGATAGAGTGTTGCGGTAATTTCTTTATTTACACTGTCTTGTTAGATTGTGGTTGAGCTATTTGTATATACATGTTCGGGTTTGGTAGAAAATGGTGTGGCGTGGAGTTATTTTCTTACATTACATGTCTGGTTTGTTTGGACTGATATTATGGTCAGGTACATACGTTTGGTACATACTAGAACCTGTTTTAACCCCACGGGGACCTTTGTGCTACTGCATGGCCATACCAAAGTCTTATTCCTATTGGCATCCCTTTTATATTTAAATGTCGCATCCATTTCTTCTAAGTTATTATTTATACAGTCATGCAATTGTTAGTTTTAAATGCGTTTTGGTTTGGCTGCCATATATGAATGCTACATTCCTTTTTCAAACTTAGGTGTCAACTTTTGATATTTAGGTAAGCAAGTTATAAAACTTTTGTGAACATTGTTGTTTCCATTTTATTGTCAATATCGTTGTGTTGCTATAAACGTGTATGTCTGTTTTAGTTTACCATGTTGCTTTGTAAAGAGGGTCTCGGGGAAGATTAGTAATTTTACTAACAGGGCTACCCTCTCAAAATAAAGTCTTAAATTCAATTCAGTTCATGAATGCATTTTTGGCCTCGTTACCTCATAATTCAGAGGAGTTGCAATACTATTTTAACACAGATTTAGAGTACACCCTGCTTATATATATATATATATATATATATATATATATATATATATATATGTATTGCCCGGATGGCAGTATATTACGATTGTTACCGTCAGTAAATACTAGCATATGTACCATATTAATTAGCGTATACGACATTTAATTGCCTCGAACGTGAAAACTAAATTTGCAGGAATAATGACCTAATAAGAGGTATGTGCGAAAAGTTCGTGGACACGTTAAATTGTTAAAGTTGTAGTAATTTTAATCTAAAAAAACTATATAGCCAAATTTTCCAGTGTTTTATGAACTCGTATATATTTCTGCCACTATCAATCTTTCTCCTTTGAATATATGACAGTACTTTCAAGTCATTGAGTACTTACTTTGTGGCGTTCTAGGCTTTTGTTTGTTTGTAAGTTTTATATTTATATTGCCTATTAATGCTGCCTTGTTTGATAGAGCATATAATCTGGCGGGGATATCTTCATTTACACTGTTTTAGATCACCTGAGCCGAAGGCTCAATGTGATCTTATATGATCACTTTTCGTCCGTCGTCCGTACGCCGTCGTCCGTCCGTCGTTAACTTTTGCTTCAAACGACTTCTCCTCATAAACCGCTTGGCCAATATTGGTCACCAAACTTCACATGGATGATCCTTAGATGAATGCTTTTTAGATTTGTCAAAATTAGGTCAGCGCGACATACAAGATGGCCGCCATTACCATATGTAGTCGAAACCTTAACAAATCTCTTCTCAAGAACCGCTGGACAGATTTCTACAGTTTTTCTTTTAAAATGATTACCAACGCCTAGACTATCAAGTTTGTTCAAATGGATCCCCGGGGTCAAAAATGTCCGTTTGCCTATTGCTTATAAGCTTATTGTACTCTACCAAGTTTGTTCAAATTGTGACCCTGTGGTCACATTTGGCCCCGCCCCAGGGGTCACATGTTTTATAGACTTATATAGGGAAATACTTAAACAATCGTTTTCTCTGAAACTACAAGAGTCAGAGGTTTAATATTTTGCATTTACTATAATCTTATGGTCCTTTACCAAGTTTGTTTAAATGGTGAGCCTTGCTATAAGCTTAGGGTCCTCTACCAAGTGTGTTCAAATGGTGAGCCTTGGGTCACATTTGGCCCCTCTCCAGGGGTCAAATGTTTCACATAGACATGTATAAGGAAATACTTAAAAAATATTCTTCGGAAACTACAAGAGCCAGAGGTTTAATATTTTGCATTTACTATAAGCTTATGGTCCTCTACCAAGCTTGTTTAAATGGTGATCCTGGGGTCACATTTGGCCCCGCCCCAGGGGTCAAATGTTTTACATAGACTTATATAGGGATAATCTAGAAACAATCGTCTTCTCAGAAACAGCTTGGCTTGGTCAATGTTGACCAAACTTCACATGGATGATCCTTAGATGTTTTCCAAATTTGTTAAAAATGATCTATCTATCTGGTCTATCCTGTTTGCTCATTTGAAGTCCCTGGGGTCAAAGATGGCTGCAAATCCTGGGTCCAAAGTTTGTATGTAAAGATTTTGCATGTTTTTACATAGACTTACATAAGGAAAGACTTAAAAACATCTTCAATCAGCATTTGCCAGAGGACACATTTTTCATCATTGCAAAGATCCTCGGGTGATCGATTCAGGGCCATCTTGTCCCTATTGTTTGTTTTGCCACTGACCGTTCCATTGCGGTAGCACTATTTTCAACACTTAATGATTGGGATTTCATATATTGCCCTTTATTCTGCTTTGTAATTATTGTTTGTATTTATGCTTGTTTTTGTTTGACTTTCCTCTGTCGCAAGCACGTATTTCGATTCATCCAGTACTTTCTGAGACTAGCCCTTCCAAACGTTCACGGTCATGTACGCATTTTTCATTTCCAATACTTTGGAAGGGCTAATCTAGGAAAGTCTATAAGAATTGAAATACCCGTTTGTGCCCACTGTATAGGGGTATGTGCGCTTTAATGGAACAAAAAGAAAGAACATTGTTCAGCAAAAACTCACCTGAATCGAGCGCTTTGTTAATAAAAACATTTCAAAAACTGATAAAAAAATAACAATAAAAAAAAGCATAACAAATAGATTTTGCTCTTTTTTCAGTACTCAGCACAGACCTAATAACAAATTAATATGTCTGTGTACTCAGTAATCAATGATGAATATATTACAACTCTTCACTTTCCATATCACACCTGAAAGATCTATACATATTTAAAAAAATTGTTTTTTATGTGTGTAGTTTAATTATAAATAAATACAACTCTCCCTTTTCCACAACACACCTGATATCATCCTTCTTGGATGATATCGTGATATGGACGCAGACGTCAGCAAATATGACTATACTGAGTATATCCTCTTAAAATACACATACATGATAATTAAATGTGCGTTAAAATTAAACGGTTACCCTACATGTGTGCAAAATAGCATTTATATTTTGCGAAGCAGCTTAAGTATTTTCTTAATTATCCCCCTTATACTAAACGTCGCCATTTGTAATTGTTCTCTCTAACTTCAAAAACTAGCATTCACAGGCTGGTGACTCTTTCAAAGGTAAATTATGCTGACGTGTTTATTTTTATGATTTTTTTAATAGAAAAGGTAGGTTTTATAAGCAGGTAAAGTGTAATTGGAGCGGAAAAATTACAATGAAACATTACATAAAATTATATATGATATAAATATAATTTAGCACACTCAGCGGGATTTGAACTCGGAATGATTGCATGTGAAACAGGCGCTCTACCAATATCGCTTACTGTTTGTTTGTTTGTTTGTTTGTATTCATAATTTTTCATTGCAGAGATGTTGAGATTTGATCTTATTTTCAGTAGGTGATAAAATTTGTGTTACTCGGTTTTTATCCTTAGGTTCTATAGTAAAATAAAAATCTTTGACCAAGTAAAACGATGATAATTTTCAAGATTTTGATTTTGAAAGATATGTATGTTGAATCAGTTTGCATGAATGTGCATGAAATAAGCAGGGTTTTAAAAGAACCACATTGTAGATACCTTAATTTTAACAGTAAACTTGGTTGAACATCAAGGATAAAGACCGAGTTTATCACCTTCCAGAATGAATTAGGTAGGTCTTATTTCTGGTCACTGATTGGTCAGTTTTATTGATGATGCTTTATCAAAATTATGAATGGTGTTTTACGTCATTTAAACAAACAAACAGTAGGGCTATATATGTAAATAGATAGGTTTATAAGAGGTGTATAGGATCATTATTGGGTCCGATAACAAGACTGTGAAATTAAAATAATGAAGTTTACTACCAACTTTATTGACCTCTGTCAATGTCTCAGAAATGTAGTCTGCGATCATATGATTATTTGTCACATGACCATAGCTAAAATAGCAAAATGGCAAACAGAAATCAACACTCACAGTGACCTGACACCGCTAATGATACTGCTGATTGAGTGGTAAACAATCGAACGAAACACCGCTTACTTTGGACATTTTTGATGTATTGACATACATGTGATATTTTCAGGAGGGTTTCATGGGAGATTTGACTTTTTTCCCAAGGAGATTTGACAAAAACTAGGAAGGTTTTTATTCTCGAATTTTTAACGCGTACTGGTAGATTTTTTTCTGATATAAACCTTAATAAAGGGGGTAAATCAGCATAAAAACATGATATTTTATACATACAATACTGTTTATTTCATGTTAGCATAGCATATAATTAGTATAGCATGTAATTAAGCATAGCAAAACTAAGCATAGCACATAATGAAGATGCTTCCCATTTTATACACAGACAAAACACTTCTCTAATCATGACAAACCGCAATTGATTAGTTGAAATCATCATCCTCTTTAATTGTCCTCAATTATATTATAATTTTAATCCAATTAATATACAAATATCAACCGATGCCGAATTCGCTAATTACCATCCTACTTATTATTATATAGTCGGTATACTTCTATCAATCTCCCATGGACATTACAGATATCGCCGCCACGTGTCATAAACAAACAGTCCAATCATTATTTTCACACAAACTAATTAGCTGACATGCTAATCCTTTTAATTACCTGCCCAGGGGCAATGTTTTCACAGATATAGATAAGACGGTTGGTGTTTATTTTCTAGATCATTCGGAACACTCGGTCTTAATCCAATAAATCATAGCAATTTATACCCAAAAGGATTCGCAAATAGCGAAATTTTGGAACTCGGTGGAAAATACCGGGAGAAATGGAGCTCCCGGCGGGAGGCCGGGAAATTCCATGAAATCCCGGGAAAAATTAGCTCCCGGCGGGAGATATCACATGTATGTATTGAGGTTAGTATATATATATAACTTTAATTTGTCGCGTGATGGATTCATAAATATTGTCTTTTCTGTGCAGACCTCCTTCTTGTCTGGGATTTTTTTGTAATTGTTGATGGATTTCCAAGTCACTAGATCATATTTTGGTAAACCAATGTTGCAAAAACGAAGAAAAATGTATACCTGATCCAATCGAAGAAAAATGTATACCTGATCCAACCGCTGAGTGACATTTATGCATGGACTATTAAAGAGGTAAAAAAAAATCCGAAAAAAAACGATCGTGAAATTAGTTTCCAGCCTTCTATTTATATAGACATATACTACATCACTATTTCTTCTTCTCCCTATCCCTCTTCTCTGTCCTGTAGGGTGTGTGAGGCCTGTCATTTTACCCTTTGATAAACGTAGTGGTGGTGTCTATTTTGAATGTTTTGACTGCAGAGTGCATACCTGTCAAGTCTCATGCATTGGGTGTGTCCAATGCGTGAGATACACACATTTTTTTGTCAATTCACGCTCACACACATACAATCTATGTTCTCACGCATTCTGAAAGTTTTGACCAACATGTTTTTTGTCTGCGATATTTTTAATAAATACATGTATTTTATACCAAAACTTCAATAAAATTTGGTATAGTTCAACCAGAATATTTTGTATCGCTTCCGTATAGTGTGTGACTTATTAAATTATATAATCATATGAACAGTATTACGAGCATAACTCTGTGCTAAATTCATAAAATTCAACTAAAGACCATCTCGGGCTTCAGCGGCTTGGCGGCTATGAGAGTGATTATCAGTGATATACTTGAGTATAAGCTAAAATTTAAGATTCCACAAAGTTTTTAATTATTTCACCTGTTATTTAACAGATAATTGTTGCATATTTTCTTTTTGTTTTTTGATGATTTGAAAATACATAATGAAAACTTCATAAAGTTACACACTGGGCAGTTTAAGGTTACACATACACCTTTTATTATTTAACAGATAATAGTTACATTATGAAAAACACATAAGGTTACATTCCACTAATTATACAGCATCCTAAGGTGACTCTCCACTAATTTTTACATAATATTCCACTAAGTTGTTAATTATTTGTCCTGTTATTTAACAGGTTATGGTTACATATGTTCTTTTTTCTTTCTTTTATGACCTGAAAATACTCAGTAATAACCTCTTAAAGTTACACTCCACTAATTTATGTCGCGTCCCGTCCTATTGTGTCTCGTTGCATTATTTAACAGATAATGGGTTGCATGCATATTTGCTTTACCTTTTTGGTTTGATGTGAAAATACTTTATAAAAATACTTTATAAAAAACAGATAAGGTTACACTCCACTAATTTTTATGTAAGACTGTACATATTTATACCCCTGCCAAACAAGTTTATTGGGGCGATATAATAATCACTTTCAAGTTATTTAGCAGATAATTGTTGCATATTTTCTTTTCCTTTTTCTTATTTAATGTGTGAGACTACATATTTTTTAATTATTTGTAATTGAGACTCTGCTCAGCACAAACTTCAGAGTATTCCCATGCATCCATATTTAGAAAATGATACCTGTTCTGACTGGACACCAATATGGAGTATTAATCACCTTCACATAATTTGCATTAAATTTGTTTTTTAGTTAATTTATATGAAAATACAAAATCAACACCTTTTTTGATGATACACACATTCAAACAGGTCACCAAGCGGGGGTATTAATCACCTTTAGTGATAGCTCTAGTTTTTTAATTTATACAGGAGTTATGATTCTTTTTGGACTTGCACGTTTTACGGCCTAATGAGAACCATGTGGTAGGAACCAGTCAGTCAGTTTTGAATACATTCAAACCTTGTTTAGTTGGGTTGTTTGACATTATAAGAATTTAACCATATTTTGTTGTCATTGTGATTTGACAATTTCTACCAGACTTATGGTCCTTTTAGGACTTTTACATTTTATAGCCTAATAAGAACCTTGTGGGTGCAACTAGTCATCCAGTTTGGAACAGATTCAATATCATTTGTTGTAGAATTGTTTGCCAATATCCTGAGAAGATGGTCATATTACATCATCGTTAAAGGGGATGATGCACTATTTTCAAACAAGGTTTATTTAAAAGGACACTGACAACTTGAACAAAGCCTGAAAGATGAAAAGAATTATCAAATGCCCATGCATTCCACACAATAACTTCAAACACCTACCCTCATTAAAACTTCATAGATAACTTTGTCCGAGGTGAAAGGAGGAACCCTATTGTTTGAGGGCCAGTAGGTCAAAGGTCAAGGTCACCATAGACATTCCATCTGATAACTTTCCATTCCATCTTAGGTACCGTTGCCTTTGGTGAGAGGAGGAACCCTATTGATTATGGTTCAATGCGACAAAGGTCAAGGTGGCCATGGCTTTATATGGAAATAGGCATTCCTCGCGATAACTTCGAAACTATAACACCACACTCAAGAAATGTCATAGGTATATTGACTTTTGGTGAGAGGAGGAACCCTATTGATTTTGGATCATGTGGTCAAAGGTCAAGGTCACTGACATTATTTGGAAATAGGCATTTCGTGGGATAACTTCATAACCATAACACCTACATCTCATGAAACTTCATAGGTACATGTACATTGCCCTTGGTAATGTGCATTGACGTTGGCATGAGAAAGAACCTTATTGTCTTCGGGGTCAGTAGGCCACAATGTCAAGGTCACCATGACCTTATATGGAAATACACATTCCGCCAAATAACTGAAACCACAACACTCACACTCATGAAACTTCATAGATACATTCCGTTTTATCGGAGGAGGAACCCTAATGCTTTTAAGGTCACTAGGTCATAGTTCAAGGTCACCAGTACATATTCCATGTGATACTGCAGGAGTATAATACATACACTCATGAATCTTTGTATATACATTGTGTCCCTGGTGAGAGGAGGAACCCTATCACTTTTGGACTTAGTAGGTCAAGGTCAAGGTCACCATGTCATCATAATGGCCATACACATTGCAAATGACAATCCCGGAAATATGATACCCACACCTTATTAAAACTTCATAGGTGCATTGTCCTTGGTCAGAGGAGGAAGCCTATTACTTTTGGGTTCAGTAGGTCATCAAGGTCACATTGCACTGACAATGACTAAATCCTAAGAAAGTTTCCTCACTGTAACTTGTAACTATTAGACCTACAATTTTGAACCTTTGCAGAAATAGTACCCATGTTAAAACACAACACATCTATTAATTTTAAGCTTAGTAGATGTCAAGGTCACTGACCTCATCATGACAAATTCCTTCCCAGCTGTTACTTCACAAATATTGATCTACAGTCTTTTTGTTAGAAGGTCAAAGGTAGGGGTTACTTTGGCCTGATAACTAGTAAATTTATGCTTAAAAACTTTGTTACTATCTTGTTGAGGTGGTTAAAAATGTATAAGTTTATAAAGATTCAAAGAATTTGTTAAAAACAATTTCAGAGGCCGTTATGATGGGATATACACCACACCAATATTGCAGTACAGTACTTGGGCTATCCAGTAGACATGACATCACCAGGCATAAGTTTCTATAGATGTGTGGATGCTTGTTTTTCAAGTAAGGAAACAAATAGAGAAATATGTAGATAAAAGGTTTATTAGTAAAAACGGCTACACATAGAGTAAATTAAGCTTTTTTTTTTTTTTATAAATAAGTCTTACTGAATCCACAAAAGAAAAAAAAATGTACTTCTTGTTTAAGGATTATGTCTCCTTTTGTGTAATCCCATTGCGATTGTGTTTGAAAAAGATAATACCCTTGTGGTTGCTGGGCTAGAATACAAACACTGCAAATCCCGCTACCAGGCAGAGGGGTAGGACCCCACTTCATGTTCATTTTAGTTTTTCTTATCATGCTCGTTTAAGGTCTTCATCATGCAAACATGGAAACGTGGCTCCATCGTAAATGGAGTGTCTACTATAGAATTTGCAGCAACTCTGCAGTTCTGCAGGTTAGAAGGTTCTAGGCCCATTCTCCATATTTTATCTTGATGTAAATGGAGGATGAGCTTGGCATATTTTTATTGTTCATTCCTGTTAGGCGCCATATAACCTTTCATGTGTGGTGTGCCGTAAAACCCAATTTAATTCAATTAAAAAGATAAAGATTATAACTCAAGTAATCTTGAATATTTGAATTATAAACACATACTTGATAAATACAAATACGTGAATTTAATTATTCAATACACACATCACCTTGAGTATGACATAAGCTGAGAATGGATCAATATCACGCTTTTATCAAGTAAGTATTTATTATTCAAGTATAGCACAGCCTAGATAAAAGTGTAAACATATTAAACTGCAAGTTAAATGTACAAATTAGTTTACGCACTTTCAATGGAATTCCACATGAGGGGACATAACCCTTAAAACCACTAAAAGCTTACTGTTGTATAATATATATATGATATGTAGTAATTTATCATTGTTATTTGCACATTGTTTATTGTCCTCCTCTGCCCGAAGAGCAAATGGCGTCTAAAGCAATGGAGTCCGTTACCAAGTGGTTTAACTGAAAAAACAAAATTAAAATAAATACCCACATTGAAACTTATTAAACATATTAAAGAAACTTACCCTCCAAGATGGTTTAAATTACAATAATTATTGAATATTAAGATGCAGTTTCATTTTCAATGAATTAAGGCTTTGTAAAACAGAAAAACCATGGCCGATGCATCAGAAAAGGATGGCCAGTGGTGACAGGATTTTTAATTTTATAAACAACAAGCTAAAACCTTTAACATATGAGTGTTTCTTTTATATATTTATTTGAGACTTGTTTATTTGCAGCGATGGATGTCCGTGAACTACATCTTCATCTGCAGGTCCATCAGGAGGGAGGTTCTTTCTACTACAACCATCAGCTTAAAGTTGCCTTCCCAAAGTATGATTACGTTTGTACAGGGGTGCAGACGGAGAATACATCCACCGCAACAGAAGCGGAGAATGTTAAACAAGATATACAACATATTGGTGATGTAGAAACTTCTGTCGAACGTTTATCCTCAGCTTCAATGCTAGTGAATGAATCAACTAAAAGTCTGCGAGCTTGTGCAAAAGGGGGGAGAAAAATAAAAGAATACAAAGCTGCAGAGTCAAATGTACCAGAGACCAGAAGTTATGTTTCTGTGTTTTCATGTGCCGCTTCAGCAGATGATGTAATAGTAAAGGTTGAGCAAAGCTTGTTTGAAGAGTGCGAGAAAGGTGAGAATTGCACATACGAAAATAAAAATGTGAATTCTGATCTCTGGGACAAGGTGGATAATTCACCAACAAATAAATATAAAACTAATGATTTAACGGATATAGAATCTCCAGTTGTTGACATCTCAGTTAATCAGAATCAAGTCATTAAGGAGAAAAATAACAAAGCGGAAAAGGATCAGCGGAAAAAACAGATTGTCCAAAATCCTTCACTGGGTTACCCGTTCATGTGTGAATCGTGTTTCACGCCCTTTGATCAGGAGGAAGACAAGACAAGACATCGTTGCAATAGTGATCTCATACAACAGCATACATGTGCATGCTGTAATGATGACCATATATATCCATCAAAAAAACTTCTTTTAAAGCATCTCAAAGAGAAACATAATAAAGAGTTTCCATTCAAGTGCGATCTGTGTTCTAAACCTATCGTGTCAGAATTTGACAAGAAAAACCACATGCTCAAACACGTCAAGCCTCCAAGCGTGTGTAACATATGTGACAAAACACTGTCAACACCGCATTCCTTGATGTTACATGTGCGGTCACATACTGGTGAGAAACCGTACAAGTGTCACCTCTGCGACAGAGCATTCCGTCAGCAGGGGCAGCTGAATTACCACTTACTGACCCATTCGGATAAAAGGACAGAAATATGTGAATTTTGTGGAAAGGGGTACCACAACAGGGAAAAGCTAGGCAGACATACACGTAGTTGTCAGAAGAAATTTGAATGTGAAACATGTGGGAAAAAAGTTGCAGACATGTGTAGGCTAAAGTTGCATATGAGAGTTCATACTGGAGAGAAACCTCATATTTGTGATATGTGCGGATTTGCATGTGCTCACGATTCTGTACTAAAGCGGCATGTCCAGTATATGCATACGTTCGAGAAAAAACACAAATGTAGCATGTGTGAGAAACGCTTTGTCACATACGACTCTTTATACAGGCATGAACGAGTGCACAAGAAGATACGTCCACACATTTGTTCCCACTGCGGAAAAGCATTTTCGGAGAAAGCAAACCTGAATTCCCACCTGCGGAAACACACTGGGGAGAAGCCATATATATGTGAGGTCTGTGGGGCCGCATTCGCTCACAATGTTGTAAGGAAAAGTCACCAGGCAAAATGTCAGGCAAATCCACCTGTGGAATTCGAACAAGAGTCAAACCCACTAACCATGACACACATGGTAACCATGGAGATGCTCAACCACAGTATTAGCTTGAAACCAACGTATGATTAATTTAAGGCTTTAAACAGGGTCATTCCTTAATTGTACATGTATATTCAGTTGAAAATAAGAGTTCTTTTCCAATAAAATGCTATTTGACTGCTGTATGAATAGAATAGAATAGTATAGAATAATTGTTTTTTCCAATTATGGGCCATTTCTGCATTTCTGGCATAACAATCACAATATAATACATGTATCAGAACATGCGAACAATGCATATAAAGAAACACAAGCTTGATTTTGATTATAGAAAATATAATTAACAGAAGATGTATAAGCAAAAAAGGATTAAATAAGGATTAAATAAGGATTACAAGAGTCCTAATGTAAGGGAGATAACTCAGTAATTATATAGGCATATTTTGGTGATGGTTTTTTCCCCTTGCATGTATAAAGAAGTTGTGTATGTGTGTGTATACCCTCAATTACCAACCAATCAGAGGGCAGGGGAAAAGTTCCAGGGTAAATTCGGAGCTATTACACAGAATGTCTTAATTTTGATTGGTTGTCAAGGTAAACAAACCAAAAAATCTTGCTAAAAAATTAAAAATTCAACTTTTGAAGAGTACTTATAAAGGTTAAATCATACATTTGTGCAATGTATTCATAATGTGTTGCATAATCAAAGTAAGAAGTATATTTTATATTTTCCTCATGTTTCTACATGCAAGTACGTGGGTCAGCACTATCTGACCCAAACAGCTTTTTCAAAACATACTCAAGGTATGGCTTCTGTATGCTTTTTTGATAAAACTAAGATAGGCATCTTTCAAAACAAGTAATAAAAAATATAGCTTCCTATATTAGGGAACTCAGTACAGAGCTTAGGGCTATAAGGTAGGCCTATGGCAAATGGTGTAGTATGACCTAAAGATAGATTCTGCATAGGGTAAAAGTGAAAGTAGACATACTTTTTTCTAACACAATGATTTGAAAGTGTGAGAAATGTTGAATTATGGTGTATTTTGACTTTTCTTATAACTCTTTTGATGGTTTTTAAATATTTGAAAGTTTTATGATGCAACATGGGTAATTTAAATTCCTTTATTGAGGGTAGTGGACACAAAATTAGCCATACCTGACACCTGGTTTACAAAATTGGCCTGTAATGCAATGTTTGACTAGTTAAAGGTATATCTAGTAAGTTTTATTCATTTGTGAGTGCTTTGCATACATTGTTTGGCAAAAATGTCAGAAAGCGACAATCTACATCTGTCCGAAAAGATGTCGAAAAGCCGCTTTTGTCTGTTTTGAAAAAGATGTTGGGGTAAACTCTGACTTTGAGTGCATCGCTTCTATACGGTTAGTATAGATATGCAAATATGTTATGCGGTTTAATACATTTTACAAATTAAATTATTTAGTTGGCCAAAAATATGACCGTTTGTATCTTTTTCAATTATTTTTTTTCTACCCCACCCCCTTCATTTTAATGAATTTTCATGGATCTGTACT
Organism: Cyrtodaria siliqua; assembly: GCA_037043455.1. Taxonomy (NCBI): domain Eukaryota; kingdom Metazoa; phylum Mollusca; class Bivalvia; order Adapedonta; family Hiatellidae; genus Cyrtodaria; species Cyrtodaria siliqua. The sequence goes on from JAWPHD010001637.1 coordinate 23,841, forward strand.
TTAAACAGTGCTTATTGGCTGCATGGTTACATGAAAATGATCTGTAAAGATGGTATAAACAATATCTAATAAAAAATATAATAAACAGTACATTAACTGGCAATCTTGTGTAATGAGCATATTGTTCAACATGGCATGGCCCTAAAAATGGAGTTGGGGAGGATAGTCTCAGAATTATTTTTTGTCATTTCTAAATTGAAAATTGCATTTTCTTGATGGTTTCACATATAGAACCTGCTGAATAATGTTAATTAATTCATTTGAAGGCAGATTTTGAATACATACAAAAACAGTGGCGTTTTATGGTAAAATCTGCTATTATGAACCCCTGAAAATCACAAATATAATTTTTGAGTAGATATTATTTTCAAGATAGCTTCAACTGGTTGAAAATCACATGTTATTGATGATATCAATTTAAAATCACTTTATTTGAAGCAAAAGATTGGAACGGTTGTCGAGATATGGCATTTTGAAGATTCTGGAGTTAAGCGTAAAATCCGACGGAATTTTGCTTGAAAGCTGTTTTAAGCCCTCATATTTTGTCGAAAAGGATTTTTTTCTAAAGAAGAATGACATCATTTCTCTCAGATCGAATGTATCAAACAATTTAGCCAGAAAAAAACAACTTCAGTCAGGTTTGAATGTCTCTTTAGATCAGACTACACCAATTACCAACCAATCAGCGGGCAGGGAAAAAGTTCCAAGGAAAATTCGGAGCTATTACACAGAATCTCTTAATTTTGATTAGTTGTCAAGGTAAACAAACCAAAAAATCTTGATAAAAATTAAAATTCAACTTTTGAAGAGTACTTATAAAGGTTAAATCATACATTTGTGCAATGTATTCATAATGTGTTGCATAATCAAAGAAAGAAGTATATTTTACATTTTCCTCATGTTTCTACATGTATGCAAGTAGGTGGGTCAGCACCATCCGACCCAAACAGCTTTTCCAAAACATACTCAACGTATGGCTTCTGTATGCTTTTTTGATAAAACTAAGATAGGTCTTTCAAAACAAGTAATAAACAATATAGCTTCCTATACTAGGGAACTCAGTACAGAGCTTAGAGCTATAAGGTAGGCCTATGGAAAATGAATTGGTGTAGTATGACCTTCATAGAATGTTTAACATATGTGGAGCGGTAAATATTCTCTTTAAAGTCGCTCTCCCGCCAACAACAGGCAAAATTTATATCAAATGTAAACCATTTTTAGGTCTACTAACTATAAGGCATATATGTAACTTACATAAGTCGCAAATCTAAACTTGACAACTATAATATAACCGCCTTACCGGCCAGGCAAAACATCGCCTTATCATGTTTCGAATTATGAGTTACCAACTCGTAATTCATTTTATGCATACTCAGTTATGCGTTACTAAATATAGACTGTTAAACGGCACACATGCATAATTTTATGACCTCTACACATGGAAATAGTTTGGAAGAACGGTTTTGTGTTGTAAAATTTACCTGTTGTTAGCAGGAGAGTGAGTTTAAGTTGAAGTATTAAAGGAAAGAGGCAAATTTGGAGTCTGTGGGGTTGACAGAATACTTCACAAATTTATAAACATTAATTTGTTTTATATTTTTAGAAATATTTTTTCTTTTATAACATGTTAAACAGACGGACTCCATTCTCCGTTCTAAGGTTTCTAAAATGGATTCCTCTTCGAATAAATCGAAATTAAATTGTCAAATAGAAGAGTCAGTTTCTAAAACACACATTTTGGCATTTATAGGTTATTAGCTCAACTATTCGAAGAATAAATCACCCCGGGGTCGGCGTCCCACATCAAGGTTTGCGTGTAAGCTGTGTTTACAAGTCTATATCTCTTACATTTCTTATCCTAGCACAACCAAATTTGGCCATGGGCTTCCTTATAGAACTATCTTAAGGGCTGCATAAGCAATTTTGGTTCATGTAACCCATGGGCTCCCATGGAACCCAAATTATGATAGCCCATAAAATGTGTCCCATTTCACATCAAATTTTGCGTGTAAGCTGTGTTTACAAGTATATTTCTCTTACAATTCTTACCCTAGCACAACCAAATTTGGCCATAAGCTTCCTTATAGCATTGTCTAATTTTGGTTCCTGTAACCCCTGGGCTCCCGTGGAACCCAAATTCTGATAGCCCTTAAAATGTATCGGTTTCACATCAATTTTTGCATGTAAGCTGTGTTTACAGGTCTATATCTCTTACATTTCTTGTCCTAGCTGAACTAAATTTTGGGATTGGTTTCCTTATAGTATGTTGTAAAGGGCTGGATAAGTAATTTTGTCTTCTGCAAATTGTGGGCTCCCATGGAACCCAAATTGTGATGGCCTATAAAATGTGCAATAAAGGCAGATCTAGGTTTGCATTTTATCATGTATATATCTATAATTTTGGTTTGGGATTTCTTATAGCATTATGCATCTTATTCATACTTCACCGATATTGGGCATGGGCTCCCTCCTCGCCCCACCACCCCCCCCATATTTCAGTGTTGCTTTTGTCAATTCTTACACATGTTGCCCCCTCACCCCTCCCCACCCCCCACCCACCCACTCCGAACCCCCTGCCCCCACCACACACTCGAAACTAGAATCAATTATTTTTTTTGTATATTTTTTACATATTTCTGTGTTTTTTGGTCAATTCTTACACATAGCTTCTTACACATATGTTGCTCCCTCCCCCCCCCCCAACCCCCTCTCCCCCCTCCCCCACCACCCCCCACACACACTCGAAACTGTTTTTTTTTTTTACATATTTCTGTGTTGTTTTGGTCAATTCTTACACATACCTATGTTGCCCAACACCCCCCACCCCCCACCCCCTCCGCCCACCCCCTCCGCCCTACGCTCGAAACTGGAATATTTTTATTTAATGTTTATTGTTTTTTTACATATATCTGTGTTGTTTTGGTAATTTCTTTCACATAGCTTCTTACACATATATGTTGCCCCCTCCACCCCCTCCCACACACTACACCCCCACCCCCCACTCGAAACTCGTTTTTTGTTTGTTTATTTTTTTGTCAATTTTTACACATAGCTATCTTGCCCCCCTCCCTCTTCCCCCTACCCCAATCGAAATATTTTTATTTTGTTTTGTTGTAGCCTTGTTTTCTGATGCCTGATGGTATATACTAGCTATATAACTTATTATTCTCTGACAAATCGAATAGTCGAGCTGCATTGTTCTCCGGCAGCTCTTGTTTTCTTATTGCAGTTATCTCCTCACCTATGATTTATAGGATGATATCCAGTTATATCTTCTCTATGATTTATAGGATGATGTCTAGTTATCTCCTCACCTATGATTTATAGGATGATGTCCAGTTATCTCCTCACCTATGATTTATAGGATGATGTCCAGTTATCTCCTCACCTATGATTTATAGGATGATGTCCAGTTATCTCCTCACCTATGATTTATAGGATGATGTCCAGTTATCTCCTCACCTATGATTTATAGGATGATGTCCTATGTGACCGTCAACTTTAGACTTCATTTACTTTATACCGTTAAATTGTAATAGAAACATATTTTGGTCATGCGCATGTTTTTTTCGTCTTAAAAAAACACTTTCTGTCATTGAGTGAAGTTTCATTCCAGTTCTATTACGTTCTCAGGACAAGAACTATAAGTATAATACATTTACAAAAGCAATATATGCAACTCTAATTTTTGATTGAAGATGGAGTTATCGTTCTTGCACGCTGCACTTCCTGTCACTGCCTACTACTTTTTAAAGTTACGTCGGAGTATGCGGGGGAGAAAAATTATCTCCGGTACTTTTTTCACTATTTTTAAATGACTAAATTTACTTTATTTCACATTACTGATTTAGTTCATTTACTGATTTAGTTCATTCAGCCTTGGACACAGCTGAGTTAGAATATTTTGTCAAACTGTATTTACTATTATATGCTGATGATACAGCCATTCTAGCAGAGTCTCTAGAGCTTTAAATGGCATATTGTTATATTGTAAATCTTTGAATTTGTGCGTAAACCCTGACAAAACTAAAGTTGTGATCTTCAATAAGTCAAAAATTAAAGATATTCCTTTTTTTGTTTATGATAATCACCTCTTAGACATTGATACAGGATTTAATTATTTGGGTGTCATATTCAATAATCGTGCCAATTTTTTGCAACTAAATATAAATTAATTGATCAAGCCAGAAAAGCAACTTTCTCGATTGCCAAAAAAGCTAGAAAACTAGATATTCAACTTAAATTATTTGACAAAATGGTTGCACCTTTCATACTATGTTGTTCAGAAATATGGGGTTTTGAGAATACCGACATTTTTAAATCCTTTCATTTCAAGTTAAAGAATGTTCCCCAAAAAATATGGTGTATGCTGAGTTATGTAGATTCCTTTTACTGTTTTCGTAATAAACAGAATAAGTTTCTGGACCAAAATTATACCTTGTAAAGAAGATAAAATATTTAAAATACAATTAAAAGTTTTGCACCATCTGGATTCAACTTTTGCTTACCATTCTCAGTGGTTAAATAGTATCGGAGTCACCTTGCAGAATTGCGATATGGCTGACACTTGGTCAAACCAATTTACACAAAGAATTAATGATAACTCAATAAAAAAGAAAGTAAAAGAAACTCTTAGAAACCAACATATACTGTCCTGGAGAAACCAACATATACTGTCCTGGAGAAACCAACATATACTGTCCTGGAGAAACCAACATATACTGTCCTGGAGAAACCAACATATACTGTCCTGGAGAAACCAACATATACTGTCTTGGAGAAACCAACATATACTGTCCTGGAGAAACCAACATATACTGTCCTGGAGAAACCAACATATACTGTCCTGGAGAAACCAACATATACTGTCCTGGAGAAACCAACATATACTGTCCTGGAGAAGCCAACATATACTGTCCTGGAGAAACCAACATATACTGTCCTGGAGAAACCAACATATACTGTCCTGGAGAAATACAATTGATGAACAGAGTAAATGTTTAAAATACAGAATGTATAAAAAAGACTATACAATTTATAAGTATTTTTCATCCTTAGCTCCATCACTTAGTTCTTATTTTTTGTAGATTCCGATGTGTGAATCATCGCATGAGTGCCATGACAACTGAATATTGACGGTTCACAAGAGTAATACCACACAATAGGAAATGTATAATTTGTGATACTGGTGAAATGGGCCATGAATTTCATTATTTGTTTAATCAGTCCATTTTTCTTTGGAAACATTATTTACCTTTTGAAAGCTTTAAAACTAAATCGAATAAATATAGTAATTTAATGAACAGTGATGACAAAACTGTCCTCACAAAACTTGCTATTTTTTTTGCAGAATGATTGTTTCTCACTTTACTAATGTATGCACAGACATATTAATAAACAGATAGGAAACTTCCTATCTTAAAGTTTTCTATCTTAACCAATGAAGTAACCGAAATATCACGTGGCACCTTAACTGTTCCTTCTATCTTCTCTCTCACTTATTCGCTGATTTTGGTAAGAATACATAGTGAATAGCAAAATGTGATTATAATAATTTATGTTTATTTTCAGAATAAGAAATTGTATAAAAAGATGAGTTAAAAATGTCATAATTTTTCGCTTTTTTATTTAAAATCAAGGTTTTGACATAGTCAAAGTTTCCGTCAAACTACATTTTTGCTCTAAATGTAAGAGAAAGCAAAATACTATCATTGGAAAGAATATTAAATTTGTGATGGGATTTGGCATGAATGAAACTGGTATCAATAAAACACTTCGTGATATGTGTGTTTAAAGTTGGGAAATATTTTGTGAAATGTTAGCACTGTGCCACGTGAAATTTAGATAATTTTCATAGTGTCCAATCTATTTTTTATTAGGTCTGTGATATATGTAAATAATAAGTTTATGATCTCATTTTGTTAACATTTTATTTTTCTGTTATTGTTATTTAATTTGTATTGTTTGTATTTTCACATTCCCCTCATGCAGACTTGAATGAACAATAAACTGTTAAACTGTTACTATCATTGTGTCAAGTTTTTCCTTCCAGTTCCATTAGTTGCGCAGTTATTAGATTATGTTCCAGACAAGAATTAAAGATATTTGAATGAAGAATGAGTTCAAAGTTATTGCACGTTTCATTCCGCTTATTGCCCTTTATCATTGCAGGAAGTTACATTTCAGACCCATTAGTAGTTTTCAAGACAAGTATAACATTACAAAGGGCAATAACTCTTAAGTTGAATGAAGGTATAGTTATGGTCATGCACTCTACACTTTGTCTCACTGACCTTTATCATTGTGTGAAGTTTCAATCCAGTCCCTAAGCGCATCTGTGGTCGAGGGGTTACCGAGGTTGCGTTGTAAACCTTCTTGCCTCTCACCGCTGCAGGTTCGAATCTCACTGGGAGCTCAACTTGTGAGAAAGTGTCAATCCTACGGATGGTGGCAGGTATACAGTACTAGATCTACCCAGGAAAAGTGAGGTAGTCTGGATTTACCACAAACAAAATAAAACAACAAGAAAAAAATCGACCGTCGTATATGGCCTTATGTGCTAAAATGATGTAAAACACCATTCAAACAAACAAATCAATCCAGTCTCATTAGTTCTTTTCAAGATATGCTCTGGACAAGAAAAGTATGTTTGACGGACAAAGCGTGGAGGAAGGACAAAGTGTGGTTAACGGACAAAGTGTGGTTAACGGACAAAGCGGTTATTTACAATGTGCTTCTCTGAACCTTATTCGAGAATTATATCGAAAAACAATTAATTAAACATTAATAATTTATGAACTGTACAGTTTATGCAATTTTTTTTGCTCTATTTTCCGTTGGAACCACGGTCATTGTTTTCTGTTCTTCAAATAGCACCTAAAAACAATACAGGGATGACGATAAAGACCTTTAATGAACGCGGTAAAATGAACATGAATTCGGGACAAGTCTCCTTGATAAACCAGACCATTCGCCCCATTCTTGAGAAGGAACTGCTTACGACAAGAGTACAACAAGAGTGTGGATGGATTAATGAAGTTTTTTGTCAATCCCATATCTCCGGATTTGTTATGATAACAAGCTTTGTCAGGTCTGTATTGGGATATGCTATTCAGGCGTCATGATGTATGGCCAAGCTGCAGTTAAGTTAAAGGCAATGTAGTGACACAGCCAAACATCTTTATTATTGAGAGTTCTGAAAAACTTGGGAAAATGTGAAAGAATTATCAAAATCGGATGATAAACAAAGAAGATATGATCATTTGAAGGTTCAGTTGAAACGGATATGGGAGCCGCCATTTTGAGAGCTATGACCTCACAGTTCTACATGGCCATATATGGAATATTTATAAAAATGAACATTTACTGATTTATAGAAAAGAAATTACAACTGCATGACAAATACGTATATTTAATGGCAATAATGCTTTATATGACTAGTAAAGGAGTTTGAATTCATTTGAGGTGATTTTCTTTGATTTAAATGATATTTATCAATATTCCATATAAATGGTAATTTGGAACTATGACATCATAGTTCTCAAAATGGCGGCTCTCATATCCGTTTTAGAACAACCTTCAAATGATCATATCTTTTTTCTTTATCATCGGATTTTGATAATTCTTTCACTATATGTTCCAAGTTTTTCAGAACTCCCAATAATTGAGCTTGTTTGGCTACGTCGCTGTCTAACTGGACTAGCTGATAGACCACATAATTCAGCCGATTTTCGGGATAAAATGCTTAAAGGGAATGTAGCGACACAGCCAACAGCTCTTTTATTGAGAGTTCTGAAAAATTTGAAAAAAGGTGAAAGAATTATCAAAATCGGATGATAAACAAAAAAGATATGACCATTTAAACGTTGTACTAAAACGGATATGGGAGCCGCCATTTTGAAAACTATGACATCATAGTTCCATAGGAACATATATGGAATATTGAGAAATATCATTTAAAGCAAAGCAAATCACTGCAAATAAATGCAAACTCTTTAACTGGGCATATGAAGCATTATTACCATTAGTTAGTCATTTAGAACTGTGATGTCATAGCTCTAAAAATGGCGGCTTCCATATCCGTTTCAACAGAACGTTCAAACGATCACATCTTCTTTGTTTATCATCCGATTTTGATAATTCTTTTACACTTCTCCAAGTTTTTCAGAACTCTCAATAGTACAGTTTGTTTGGCTGTGTCTCTATATTCCCTTTAACTGTATTGGCCACGTTTTACTAACCTAACACTACTCGTTATCTATGCAGGTCACGTTTTGCTTAATTTGACACTGAGATACTAATACCAGCAGAATGGCCGGACCACATCAGTTCATTCCCGATTTTAGAATATTTCTATTAATAGGTGATATTTGTTTATATTTTATAAATAGGTACGAATGCATGAATCTAACATGGATGTATATTATTCATAAGAAAATTTGCAGAAGAATTTAAGTAAAGAGTCAACACATCTTAACAAAATAGTGATCGCATTTAGTGTCTAACCTACTTTTCAATCCAATCAGGTCGACTAGATTATGAACTTATTTTACGCTTTTACAAAAGTAATACGTTTATTTGGAGTATAGTGATCATTGCATTGTTGGACAATACTTATATTTATTTTCTCTCTCTTTAATACAGGTGTTGCAGTATTATCAACCGGAAATTGTGCTTCGTCCGTCAGTACGTATTCATGTCTTGGTTGTGGTAAGGCATGTTCTGCACGTGCTAACACCGACTAATTACAATTGTGCCTTTGAAGGTCAGAAGTTCGTTTCTTTATGAGCCGGGAGTAGCCATTGTCAATATAGCTGTCTTCTACCGTGAATGTCTAAAGAATATTTGAATAATGTGAATGTCGGATGTTCTTTACGATTCCTTTCTTCTAATGGAATAGTTAACATCAGATTGCATAATTAAAGCAACAAGGTGCACGAATTCGTCATACGCTACTATTCCACCATACCTTTCTGTTTTATTAAAACATTATACATCTCACTTCCATTTCAGTACGGATCAATTGATTTTATTAATAACATTCGGTGGTTTTAAGTTGGAAATATATTGATACATTTTACTAAAGCTATTTTAGTAAACTATATCTACAGTAAATATATACATTTAATTATATTTCATATGCACGGTAACACGATATGCACGGTAAAACTAGTATTGTAACAAGTATGAATCTTCTTTTTTATTGTTTTTAGACCACACTTCTCTACCGGATTTAGAAAAACAAGGTAGGATTCTTCAAACACTTTTTGTGTGATACTAAAATTACGTCATTCATAGTTCAATGTAAATTTATGACAGTTACGTAATAAATCATGCTATTGAATATAGAAATTGTAAAATATTGTAAAGAAAGTAAGTTTTAAGCAAAATAACATTAAATTGTATGTCACATTTGCAGCAAATTGTAATTTCGATGGAGATATATGCTACTGGACTCAGTCGACGAATGACAGTTTTGATTGGACACGACAGAGAGGCCCTTCAGCAACATCAGGGACTGGGCCCGACACTGATCATACCGACGCTAATGGTATGTACCGTATACACATATACTAGTATCATGCGATGGTTTGTATATATTGAAAGTAAAAGCCTTTTCTCTACTCGGACACTTTAAATAGGATGTACATACATGTATTTCATAAATCACGCACTTTACGACAGTTTATCGAAAAGCTTCTGGTTGCAAATCGGTGATGTAGCATCATTATTTATTCTCACACTATATATACACGTTTAAAATTGATTAATGCGTGTACCATTAAACGTATTTGTTCCATATAAGCTTACCATCAGAGGCTTGCTGAACACCGGGACTCAACTGTACCCGGGATTAATTGCTAATTGCGCCCATTAATAGTATATTCTTTTCTCACAGATAGCTATACATGGTGCCTTGGACAAGGTAAAACACGCGACAATTGCTTATAACATTTCATGTAAAACTGGTTTGTACACCAGTCCTAACATTTGTAATTATGTCGCTACTTATTTCAGTAAAATGCGGCGATTGAAATCTCCGCCAATACAAATGGTTCGTTCTGGTGTGGTAGTAGTCTAGATCATTCTAAAAGTTGTCCCCCTCCTCCACCCCGACTAGTGGCGTCCCAGACGAGTGACGTAGTCTTTATTACCGCAAGGTAACTGAGGCAGATTAGTGGTGTAAGTAATATATCATGTTCCGGTTTAACCTAGTCTTTGGTGGATTTATCGTTTTGTATACCGCCTGATAACGAGTGCATGACTTATGTCATGGTCTCAGCTAGCTTTAATATCTATTACAACAGGGTTTTATATGTTCATTGAGTCCTCGGCACCTCGAGGGCTAGGCGAGACGGCCAAGCTAGTCAGTCATGAACTCGACCCCTGGAATAATGACAAAATGTGTTTTTCCTTCTGGTATAACATGAACGGAATCACTATTGGTACCCTGCAAGTGCTAGAGAAGAGGACAAAATTCCTAGACACCTACGATGTTATATGGAGCAAAACCGGAGCACAAGGGCAAAACTGGATAGAAGCAAGCGTATCAATCAAGCCACCAGGTCCATTGAACGTAAGTAAACGCTTTCTTTTAAATGTATATTATTCTGTTTTCAAGCAAGCGCAACATCTATAATGTGTCTCAAAACTGGACTAACATAAAAGCATAACGAAGCCGCTGACTACGATGCCAGGACACAGTCGGCTGTAAAGGTCCTTTCACATATACACCGAAACAGAAACGAAACCGAACCGAAACCGTTTTTTTGTTGTTTCGGAATCGGCTAGTGCTTTCACATATAAGCCGGATTTTGATCCGAATCTCTGGGTGAAAATATGTAGTATCTGGTCCAGATACTACATATTTTCACCCAGAGATTCGGATCAAAATCCGGAACTTCAAATTAGGAAAATTAGGAACTTCAAACGTGAGAAATGTCACAAATGTAAAAACGGTTACAAATGTAAAAAAAAAATCACATATGTAAAAGCATACGACAAATGTAACACGTTTGGTGACATATGTAAAAAAAAATGTGACAAAAGTGAAAAAAAAGAACACAAATGTAAAAAAAAAAGAGCACAAATGTAAAAATACATTTTTGAACGTTTATTTTTTTAAAATGCATTGCCCTTGGTCAGAGGCGGAACTCTGTTGATTTTGGGCTCACTAGGTCAGAGGTCAAGGTCACAGTAACCTCATAGGGGTATACATATTCCAAGTGATAACTCCATGAGTATAAAACCTACACTCATGAAACTTTATAGGCAGATTGCCTTAGGTTAGGGAAGGAACCCTATTACTTTTGGGGTTAGAAAGTCAAAAGGTCAAGGTCACCATGACCTTATATGCACATAAGCATTCCACATGACAACTCCAAAAGTATACCATCTGGCCTTACCCGTAGTAAACGTCATATGTGAGCATTGTCAGTAGTGAGAGGAGGAAGCCTATTGGTTTGGTGTTCAGTAGGCACCAAGGACACTTGGAACTGACAATTGCCGAATCCTGAGAAACATTCTCCTATCTGTAAATTGTAAGTATAAGGCCATCCTGAAACTTTACAGAAATAATAACCGTGTTAAAATATTAATTTTTTGGGTCAGTAGCTCAAAAAGGTTAAGGTCACACTTACCCATTCAACCCAAAAAACGTCTCTTGGGCTGTAATTTATTTACTATTATACCTTCAATCTTGAAACATACAAATATATGTATTATCCATTTTGCAACAACTACCCTATTGCGTTCATGGTAGTAGGTCAAATGTCAAGGTCTCTCTGACCTGATCATAAAAACATATTTCTCGGATGTCATTCTTGGAACTATTTGCACTACAATATTAAAACTTTATAGTACCCTTTTGGTTATCAAACGCTAGCTTCAACTGCTTTAAAATAGTCTACGACCAGGTACGCCGCATTGGTTACAGAGGGCTCAACCACTCCTGAGTATACACTGGAATCCTGACAGTCCCTCTTTTACAAAGACTTCGAACAGAGTCCCAAACCCACCCTACGGTCAGCCATTCCAGTCAACAGCTGTCCAGATGTTCACATAGTAACAACGTACTGCTGCCAACTGGTATTTAATTATGAGCGCCTTTTTATAATTGATGCGGGGCGTCCGTGGCAGAGTGGTTGGTTAGAGTCTCTGACTTGAAATCACTGCTGTAGGTTCGATCCCCCAGGGGATTAGGAATCTCTATGTGAGGAAGCTATCCAGCTGGCTTGCGGAACGTCGGTGGTTCTACCCAGGTGCCCGCCCGAAAAATTTTGGTGGTGGTGATAATGGGGTCGGGGATGTGGGGTGGGACTGAGGCGCAACATAGCTATAGGTGTATAATTGATAACCAAAAATAACACAGAAATATGTATAGAAAAAAATCGGGTTTGGGATGGTGTGGTGTATGGGGTTAAGATCGGATGGAAAATGGAGAAAAGGCGGGGCTTGTGGGGGAAGGGAGCACATGAGAAAGCTATATTTGTACGAATTGACTAAAACAACACATAAATATGTCCAAATGTAGTGCATAATTATGTCCATTGAATATAAAACTGAATCAAATGGTTGTAGTCGTATGTGTATTTTTGCCTATGCTTTTTCCAGATGGCCTCCAGTCACTTTAATATATTAAAATAACATGTATATAGGTAGAGCTCTGAGCCTCATGTATTAATTTAATCCAAATTGAATAGGCGCTGTCCCCTGTCATTGTGATAGTAAGGATCAATTACCATCCATGGAAACATTTGCAGTGTCCAACAACAGAAGTGCATTAGCACTTGACCAATATCATATTCGGGCTTTAAAGTTAGTTTGATAATAAACGTAATCTTGCATTATTGTGTGGTGTTCATTATCAGCTGATAATCTAAGTCTATGTAAAACATGTGACCTCTGGAGCGGGGCCAAATGTGACCGCAGGATCACCATTTGAACAGATTGGTTAGAGGACCATACGCTTATAGTAAATGCAAAATATTAAACCTCTGGCTCTTATAGTTTCAGAGAAGAAGATTTTTTTCCCTATATAAGCCTATGTAAAACTGTGACCCCTGGGACGGGGCCAAATTTGACCCCAGGGTTGCCATTTGACAAACTTAGTAGAAGATATAAACTGATGCTACATGTAATACATGAGAGCTCTGTACATTGTGGTTTCAGAGAAGAAGGTTCTTTTTTTAATGTTTTTTCCTATATAAGTCTACGAAAAACATGTAAAATCTCAATATACAAACTTTGGACCCTGGGGCACGATCATGTTTTATCAGAGGGACTTTATTTAAACAAATCTGACAAGCTAGGCTTTGGCGATCATTTTTATTTTTTTGGCAAAATCTGTACAGTGGTTCTTTAGAAGAAGGTTGTTTAAGGTTTTGACAATATCTTGGATGTCGCGCTGACCTAATGCTAGCAAATCTAAAAAGAAATTCATTTAATTATCATTCATGTGATGTTTGGTCAAAATTGGCCAAGCGGTGTCTGAGGAGAAGTCCTCACGAACAAAAGTTTACGGGCGGACAGACGGACGGACGGACGCCGCACCACGTCATGGTCATGACCTTTGATCAACAGAGCTAAAACAAATGTATTTTTACATTTGTGTTCTTTTTTTTTTTTACATATGTTACTTTTTTTTTTTTTTACATTTGTTTACTTCTTTTCTCTCACTTTTGTCACTTTTTTTTTTTTACATATGTCACCAAACGTGTTACATTTGTCGTATGTTTGTACATATGTGACTTTTTTTACATTTGTAACCGTTTTTACATTTGTGACATGTTTCACGTTTAAGGTTCCTACAGACCTATTTGAGACCGAATCCGAAAAAATTAGAAATCCAATTCGTGCATGTTTTCGTTTCGCCTTCGTTTCGGTTTCGGTTTCGGTTTTGGCGTATATGTGAAAACCCTCGTTTGCGGTAGTACATCCTAATTTTTTCGGTTCGGTTTCGTTTCGGTTGCGGTGTATATGTGAAAGGACCTTAAGAATTACCAGCATAGGGCATGTTTTTGTCGAGTAAAAGTAGAGATACCAGTCGAACAGGAAATGTAACATTCAAGGACCACAGTCAACCAAAAACACACAGAGAAACAAACCTTGTATAAAAAGACGAGTAAAAGGCAAGATATGACATAAAAACATAAAAGGGTTGACAATGTGGCTACCGCCTTGGAAAGATCAGTGACAAAAAAGACCGTTCGGGGTTTAAACCAGGTTCTCCGTTGCACCAAACCTCATTCTTAACCTACTGTCATTCCAATAAAACGGGACAGTCAGTCATGGACTACTGATCGTTCAATAAACGATACATTGTTAACACTGTTAATACTTTATTTCAAAATGTGCACTTTCAGATAATTATGGAGGCGTCTGTCGGTGACGGATACACTGGAGATATCGCCATTGACGACGTCAAACTAACAGCGGGGGACTGTCAGGTGCACAATGACATGTAAGTGAAATATTGGAACAGTTTGCTTTTTTTCTTCGCCATCAAACCCACGCGGAATACTATCTTACATCCAGCTAGAAGAGACATCTGTGCCCAATTGACATATTTTGATATTTTTCTTTATCCTTTTTTTAGTAACTTGTTTGGAGTTTCGTTTTTGTTTTCGCTATGTAACATAAGCCAGAATGAAGCCATTTTTCATTAAATCAAGGCCCATAACTCTGTTGTTTATTATCCGTTATTGTTCTTTTTCGAACTCATCTGAACTTCCATTGATATTAAGATTCTATACAGATCTGATGCAGTATGAAGGCGCCTGAGTGTTAAATTAAGGGCATAAACCAATACTGGTGTTTTCAAACTCGGCCAAGCTTTCATTGATATTAAGACTCAAGCCACGTTTGGTAAAGATCGGTGTTGTCAAGGCAAAATATAGAATTTTTCATTAAATCAAGGGCCATAACTCTGATGTTTATTGTCCAATATTGATAGTTTTCAAACTAAACCGAGCTTTCATTGATATAAGGACACTGGCGGTATTTACTAAAATATTTCTAAACAGACAATGGTATATAATAATTCAAATAACTACTATAGAACAAAACCACTACTTTGATTAAGGTTCTCTTATTATTTAATTTTGTATTTGCAGATCCGGTGCATCTCTTGTAGGATGATGTCTGTGGAATTTTCCTGCAGTTTAAAATAAAATAAATAATGTATTTCAAAATAAAAACAATCATTATTTATAGACATACGTACAATATCACTCACATTTGACTTAATCCCTTAGTGGCTTGCCCTTAATAGTTTATTCTCTTGTTGCTCTGGCTTTTTCCAGCTCATTGAGTACTTGCTTTGTAGATTTCTAGACATTTGTTATATTCATACATGATCATCTTTGTGTGACATTGCCTATTAATGCTGCCTAGTTTGCAAGAAGATAATTATAGCCTGGAGAGGATTTCTTTATTTACACCGTTTCGTTTTATTGGAATGACAATATGGTATGGTAGAGTGAGATTTGATAACCTTAGAACCTTAGAACCTGGTTTAAACCCCAGCGGAATTTTAGCCATTGGCCGTTCCATTGGCCGCTGTATAGCCATATTGTCAACCCTTTTATGTTTTTGATGATGTCATATACCTTGCCTCTTAATTTATCTTTGTAATTCTTGTTGTTTCTATGCGTGTCTTTGGTTCACTGTGATCCTTGAACGCTTTCATTTTCTTTTCGACTTTTATACCTACTTTTAATGTCTTGGTAGAGTGTCCGCCTAGGATGAGGGAGGTCGTGGGTTTAATCCCCGGATGATGGTACTATTGTTTGGGGGCGCTTGTTTCAGCCAAAGGTTTTTCTGCAGTAACTTGGGCAATATAAATAATACGTACATCAGTTATATATCATTAGAACCGGCATTTAAATAAAACTACTTTACTTTTGAAAATCGGTTAAGAAATAAATATTTCAAATAACTTCAGTAATCCTTCATATTTTGCTATAAAACTTTTAGGGTGTCTTAATTTACTAATATCCAACAATTTAAAACCATTTCCGGTTAAGAATTCTAAAATAAAATATTTTTCAATTTTTTCTTGCAGCAGAATTTTGCATTGAAAATGACCCATCAAAAACAGCTATCGCACATGAAATTTTTATTTCTCAACCGATTTTGAAAAATAAGGTATTTTTTATTTACCACTAAAAATTTCTGTTTCACTGATATACAACTTATTTAGTAAGAACGCTTAATTTTATCTTAAAAGTCCAAAAAACTTTGGCTGAAACAAGCGCCCCAAACAATAGTAGCTCCCTTGCTCATCTAAGCATAAACGGTAGTGATAGGACTGGTCGGCCTGGTGTCAGTATAATGTGACTGGGTGGGGTATAATGTTTTGTGTCCCCGTGTGACAGCACTATAGGTTTACCACCACCAATTACATGTAAACCTCCGAGGTGTAGTACCACCACCAATTACATGTAAACCTCCGAGGTGTAGTCGAATGTAGTTCCTATAATAAAAAGTAATACCTCCTTTTTCGATGGAAACGGGCATTATAAGTAGGGGAAAACTGCCCATTTCTATTCGATTTTGTGGTTATATGTATAAGAAGCGTATTAATAGGTTTAACTGGATCACTGATGAACATTTTCGAAATTTCGACTCTATGCTTACACTTTGTGAGCAATGAAAACAGTCGATCAATAAAAACAGCTGTACCCTTGACCTGTTTAGTAAACAAACAAGAACTTTCTTACATGTCTTGTGACCAAACGTTTTCTGGTGATTTTTGAAGTGGAAAAATAGTTTTCTATATGAACATTACACTGCTGCATTATCCATACTTGAGTTGAATTTGCAGCAAATCATTAATATGTGACACTTTAACATTGGTGTCTATGGTGAAAATAATTAGTGCTTTCATACCTATATACAGCGGAGCATAGAGCTCACTGGGACGTGTAGACACCGTCGTGATATGACTGTAAGAATGTAACTACATACATACTCATTGTCTTGGACAAGGCCACTAGAGCTAGAGTTATATTGAATTGCTCTTGTGCAAACCGAATTTTATTGACACAAATACTCTGTATATACAATCGATATTATTTATTATAAAAAGTAGTAATATATATAGCAGATTATAAAAACATTTACAAATAGGTATAATACATAATAGAAATGACTATGAGTTTTGTCTCAATAAATTATTCTATCCATACTATATACATCCGATTACGTTATTTTAAAGCAATGTACGCTCAAACAACAAATTGAAATTTTAAAAACAGTATAACGCTGTATATTTTCTTCGTTTGGTGTTGAGAGATGGGCGTGCAATATAAGTTGTGAGCATTTGTTTGTATTATGTTCAGTCTCTCGAAAACGTGTGTATTAAATATATAATCATCCATGTGAGATAATTCCAGGCGGTTTTTATTGTTCGAGATCAAAAGCTGGTGTTTGGGACTTTAAACAAATCGTACAGAAACACAGTGATTCTGTCCTCATTTACATCCGTCTGTAATACGATGAATAAGTCATGGCTTTATTACCCCCACAGAAGCCATTATGTGACAAATATTTGTATTCACATGCAAACAGTTGTTGGGAAATGCCACAGTTTATTCATTTTCATTGATAATAATTTGCTTTTATTAAACTCAAAATTGATTATAAATATAGTCAAACGAGGTTTCTACATTACAAAAATGTATTTCCGAGCCTCATAGTTTTTCTGTGTAGTTTTTCATGCATACCTAGGTAACCACGCCTATGTTTGTATGATATTTGTTAATTAGGGGTACACCTTAGTGGTTGGAGTGTTTAAGAAGTATTGGTGGAATGTATAAAAAATAAAGCACATATTGATGGATATGAATACAGCATCACGGCTTACAGAAATAACAAGTACGGTATCCTTCCTTATAATGAAAGCGTGCAGAAGCAACTTTCAATCGGTATGTAACGAATCGTTCAGGTGCAAATCAGTTTTTTTAAATTAACTTAAATTCATAAAATATTTACACATAAAAAATCTAATACAATCTAATACAATAAAGTGTATTTAAGCAATGTATAAAATCGTTTACATTCCATATTACACAGTATATACAGGTCCATGAGTCAGAACAGATAACAGAAGCATATGCACAGCACAGCAACAGCACATTACTTGAAAAAAAGGTCAAACAAATTAAATTAAGTTTAGTTTATTTATTCAAGGCTCATTAAGAGCATCTGCTATAACAAATTTACATTGTGCAGAAAACAACAATAACAGAACTATTTACATAACAATACACATAATCACATAACCATCACACAACCAACCATCAATCTGTACATGAATGAAATGACTAGAATGAATAATGAGTGAATCCTAATTTACATGTTTAGTAATGTATTTTTGCTATCTAGTTTTTTTTTGTTTTTTTTATAACTAATAAGCATAGCATATGGAGAATGAGTGTATACATTTATATTACATAAACTATATATATGTGCAATGTGAATATCTATATGTTTTGAGATGAAAGAAACATTTTTTTCTATCAGTCTTTGAGCAAAACTATATCCAGTTATTTACAAGCTTTAAGAATGAGTTCACAAAATCTGGCTAATTGTAATAATGTATTCTTATCTTTATTATTCATGAATAGCTCATATTTAACAGAGTTTGAATTTTTATAAAAATATTGACCAATATATTTTTTCTTGTCACTTGCAAAGTGTTTACAAATAAATAAATAGTGAAATTCATCACCCAACAAATGAGCATTACAAAGTGACCATGTGCGTCGATTTCTTTCTATGTTAACATGTCTTCCCTTTTCTATAGGCATTTTATGATTCATGCAACGGAATTTACATAACGTATTAGACAAACCAAATGGCAAAATATTAAAATACTGCTCAAAAACAGGATCCGTCTATGAGTCCCTGTCAAAAACAAACTCTTCCTTATATATTCTATAGCTTAAACATATACTTAGACTTTGTATATCACTATTCCAAGATTGAACAAACTGATCTCTTATGCGACTCTTAACTAATTTTCTAAAATAATCTGGGCTATAAACTTTCTGATCTAACCAGTAATTAGACAGCCCAAGTTCATTGAGTGACTTTTCAACAAATTGTATCCATGGAAATTTAATTATGTTGTTTTTATGAAGACAATATGCCATTCTATATAGCAAATTGCATATTTTGGTTTCTTTAGCATTTATTAGTTTACACCAGTAAAAAAATTAAGTATTCTACTTCTTATGTGTAATGAAATCGGAAATATTCCAAGCTCATCATACAACATACAATTCGGTGTACTTTGTTTCAAGTTTAGAATAAATTTACAGTGTTTCGACTGAAATTTGTCTATACTTTTTATATCTTCTATACCCCAGACCTCTGATCCATACGAAAGTATGGGCACAGCCATAGCATCAAACAAATGTAGTTGCAAATCAAGTGGTAACAACAATTTTCTGGCTTTATTAATTAAGGAATACATAGCTTTTCTTGCTTGGTCCACTAATCTTTTCTTAGTTTGACCAAAATAGCCATTAAGTGCAAATTGTACACCAATATAAGAGAAGCTATCAATAACTTCCAACAAACTATCGTCAAAATAAAAATTTGGTCTCAAGCCTCTCCTGCTTTTACAAAATAAAACAATTTTAGTTTTCGCCGAGTTCACTTTTAAACCCCATGTTTTACAATAAACAGACATACTATTTAATGCTAACTGCAAATCTTCTGCACTTTCAGCTGTTGGTTTTAGCAATTTCTGTCATAAGGCTAATCTATTAAAAGAGTCGAATGCTTTACTGTAATCTATAAAAGAACAATATAATTTCTTACTTTTAGCAATATAAAAATCAATAAGCATCTTCAGAGCATAAATATGATCGACTGTACCGTACCCTTTCCTAAATCCAGCTTGTTCTTCACATAAAACATTATTTGACTCTAAATATAAATTCAAACGCTGATTCAGAACAGATGTAAACAATTTGCCAAAACAACTAAGGATAGATAAATCTTAGAGGGCGATGAGATGAAGGACGAAATTTCCCATCATTCTTGTCTCAGCCAGGGAGCAACCGTATGCAATGGAAGATGTCAGAAGCGCCAAAGCGCTGGAAGATGTCAGAAGCGCCAAAGCGCTTTGCCTTATACAACTGAGCTATCGAGGTCGCTAAGAGGCCCAATAGTTCAAGAACGCATGAACATGCTCTACTGGTTAATATGAGCATAATAACAAGTGAGCAGAAGTGAAGTATATTTACTTTTCCTAATATTGAATGCGAAATAACTCATTCTGTAAGCAGTATCAGAGCAGACGACTTTTTGTTTCTTGACCTAATTTTGTCCCCAAGCAAAAAATGGAGGATCGGATACACAAAATGGTACGACCTCTAATTTGGTGCGACATGCCGTCTGTTAATTTTGAATACGCATACAGTTGTATTCGATTCATGAAATTTGAACACACACACTTTTAACCGCCCAACTCACACACGTGACAATTTCCGGTTATCGGGTTTGACAGATGCGTGCGTGTGTGTGTGTGTGTGTGTGTGTCAGCTGTATTCATGAGTTGGGCGGGGATAACTTTCCAAATACAGAACCAGGTTTCAGACGAGAGCGGGATATCGCCGAAAATATATACAGTGTTTTTAGAAAAAAGGCTAGATCGGCGTGATATTCTTCTCTATGGTGAGTTTTATGCATGCATGTATGATCAATGTAAGTGTGGTTTAGTCAATTAAAATACGACCGTTGTTTATATATAACTTTGCGGGATGTCTTCAGAAATCTCTTTGGGAAAGAGTGGATGTGGGTCGTTCCGGACACATACCTATGGATTCATGGCTCTATGGTAGGTCGTACCATAAGAGCTATGATTCTCGAGGCTAGAAAACAGGGCCCTCATTTGGTCATTTCTGCCGCCGTTATTCGGCGGCAGTCCCCCACCTGAAAAGTATCTTTTTTTCCCCCAAAAATTGTTATTTTTCCCCCTCAGAAATTCGTAAAAAAAAAATCCAAAAAATAAAAAAAAATCAAAAAAAAAATCCGATTTTCAAGACGATATGCTCACGATGTCGTGTTTACCGGTTTGAAAAAGACGTTTTGATTATTATTAGACTGGTTTTAGACTGTTTATCGTGCACAGGACGTTTTAACTATTATCGGGCACTGACTCAACCAGATGCCCAACTGGACAGGGCAATAGGTTTTTTTCGGGATAAAAAGAAGAGAAGGGTTGACTTTTAATGTGGATCTCCGATGAAAACATGCCATTGCTGGTTATTAAGTGGAGTTTTTTTTATCAGAAAAAGAACCAGATGGTTGACGAATGTATGTTAATAAAGTGAAACGTGTTAATCAAACAGAGTTTTTTATTTGTTGTAAAAATTCCCCCCAGTTACAAAAATTCCCCCTTCTGAGGGCTGCGGGCCCCTTCCCCCAAAGTAGCGTGAGGGCCCTGGAAAAGTATATAAACAATATAATACTCATATGGAAAACAATAAACATCGTATAGGACACATTTTGTTAAAATTAGGCTTTGACATAAAAGTTAATTCTCTGTATGAATCAGAGTAATTATCGAATGCGTTCGAACAACTACTTCGTCGATTACCTCTACCTTATACGGAAATCTACCTTATACGGAAATCGAGGAACTTATATGGAAATTGACGAACTTATACGGAAATCGACGAGGTAGTCGCGAATGTAGCTGACATGTATCGGACCCTCACCAGAGAATGACTTGATCCATAGCGACATCTTTTTGCCCATATTACATATTTACACTTCAATGACGAAACATTATTTGCATGTGTGTACTATGTATGAAAAATTCCAGTAAATCGGATAACACAAATGCAGAATTCAGAAAGTGGATTACAGTTGTAGAATTCAGAACATTATCTGAAAAGATCGAAACTGTGTTCCATCTATTGCAGTAAAGTATTTAACATATTGTCGATATTCTGTCCATATGAACCTTACATTCGGTTGTGTACATCTTCACCTAGATGGGTGCTTTATTTTCAGACTTTCAATTGACGATATCCGTCATCACTTCGCCACTATTTTGTTTCACGTATTTACATCAATGTACAATTGTATAAAAAATAAGATTAATTATCACAAACAAAATGGTCAAAATATGCCTTATCTGAGTTTATGCAGTGGTGGAAGGAATCTGTCCTACTCCTACTATAGAATAGATGGTTCTTGAACGACCTCGGAGAATAGCCCCTGATCCGACGCACGATGCAAGCCCATCATCCGATACACCGAAGAAATGCAAAGGCACCAGTGAGGTTGGAACCCGTGATCTACGGAATGATTGAAAGTCAACCGTGCTGTCCACTGAGACACGTGCACTTGATGTAAGCCACGCTTTGCGAGGAGCGACGTTTGAAGAGAGATTATCATAATCTCAAAGCTAGTGACTATTTAATAAGTTTATCACACAGTCACTCACTTGTAAATGAGTCAAACGTCGATAGAAGTTCGTTTAGAGTAAATTTACCGACTTCGGGTCATAAATACAACATTGAATACATACTCGTTAAGATCGTCTCTATACTGAGTACAGTTTTTATCCATATATGTAATGACAACACTTAGTTATGCCATGGACATTGTCATAGCGTCATCCGAGGCCAGAATATGTTTCAACTCGGACCTAAACGTATCGTAATTCTCGTATGTTGCCGGGAGTTCCAGTAGGTTAGAGCAAGTATGAGCTTTAGGAACTCTCTGGAAGCCGGTACTATCCGTGAATGTGACCATAATAACTTGTCTCGGTGTGGACTTTTTACCAGTAACAAAATGGAGGAATGTTTCCAGCTCGGGAACTGACATTTCGCGGAGAAGGTCTTTAAGGTAGCCGAACGCCTTCGTTTGTTTCCGTGAGAGGTCGCCTTGACGTTGCTCCGTTCTGAGCCGTGATATTACTCTTGCTGGCGTTGGTTTGAGCGCTCTAAACAAAATATCCAAGTAATTCAGATGTAAATTCATCCAGAAATGTTCCATATGAGCATCCGGGATGCCAGATCTCATCAGGTCCAGCAAAGGCTTCGGTCGTATGCAGATGACCGTTCTTGCAAGTTGTGTGATGTGCTCTTTAATGTTGTCTGCGTTCGCTATCACACCATACTCATACCGCTCAAATATCGTCTGCACCTCGTCCGTCTGCTCGCGTGTTAGTGCGCCAAAGTCACCCAAAGCAGACGTTACTAAGGTTCTGTCGTGTGGATCAAGAAAGAATAGAAAATCCTCAAGGAGAGTATCCGGTGCAACATTCGTCGTGTCGTAAATCATAACTATCACTGCACTCTTACACATCGGCAGTGGGAACGCTTTCAAAATTGCCAGCGAATGGGATAGAATCCTTCCCAAGATGCGGAAATTAGCCTCCTCTGCTAGTTTGTGTGCCGGCAGGTATGGAACCACCGCCTCATAGCCAATGAAGAACTGCTCATGAGCTCGGTACCAAAAGGTTGTGTACATGTCGTCTGTTACCCCTCCACAATCCATTCCGTCTTCTCCAACCATCTTTACGGTGACACGTGACGTCGCCAGCACGTGGTCTGTGTAGTAGCCTATGACATTGTTCACAATATTGTCTCGATGAACTTCCAAATTAATGACGCTATTACCGTCTAGATGTCGATTGTGCTGCTCCAATACTGAAAATGGATAAAATAAATAAAGTTGATATTTGTTACTTATAATACAATTAACACTATTTTAAAATGTCAGGATATTTTTTCTTTCAAATTCAAGCAATTTCCATTGTACTATTTATCGAATTTGTCTTCCATTGCTTCATACACATCGTTACTTGGTTGTGATATTTTGGTTTTTGAGGGGTAGACGACATACATTTTCCAATATGTATATATAGACCTAACGTAAATTACAAAGGGCAATAACTCCTGTATAGTTTATTGCATATATCTGCCATTGATTCCTATTCATCGCTTCGTAAGTATCTTAGGAGTAGGCGACACACATTTCACAATACTGAGACTTGACATAAACATTTAAAGGCAATAATTCTCGTGCTTTTACTGGATTTATCTGCTCTTGGTTCCTGCATATTGTTACTTGGTAGTCTTTTTGCACGCTAAGTTTGGAGTGGTTAGACCGGATAGTTTTAGAGTAGACATCACACAGTTTACAATAGTAGGGCTTGATATTAAACTATAAAGAGCAGTAATAACTCCTGTTATTTTAATCGGATTTATCTGCCCTAGCTTCATACACATCGTTACTTGGAAATGATATTGCACACCAAGTTTGTTGTGGTTCTGCCCTTATAGACTTTGAGAAGTTAACACTATAAAAGACAATAACTCTTGTATTTTAACGGATTTATCTGTCCACGATTCCTAAACATCGTTACTTGGATGTGATCTTGCACACCAAGTTTAGTCCTTACAGTTTTTGAGGAGTAGGTGACACTACTGACGCCATTCCTATATCCCTCTCATTCGCGACAAGATGGTGGGGGATAGTACTCTTCATATGTATTTTCTACCTCGTAATAATACGTAATTACACTCCCGTACTGCAGACGTTTACTTTTCCCCAACATAACACAACTAGAATTATCACTGCAAGTGATTAATACCCCCACAATACCGCCTTGTCACATAAACATGGCAACCACAAGAAAACAATGGTAGGGCCACAAGTTATTACAACATTAGAAATCCGGCCCTCCCGCTACAAAATATTCATACCATTTAGACAATGGCAAACAAATTATTTAAACTACAAAATATGAAATAAACAGGAAAAAAAATAATGAGAGAGAGAGAAAGAGAGAGAGTGGGGGGTGGGGGGGGGGGGGGGAAGAGGAGAGAGAGAGAGAGGTTTCAATATTGTTAGTGATCAGGGAAGAAGACTAACACAAATGTGCGTGTTACACCGTTCAAGTCAAAGATGTATAAGTGTAATAAAAAGAGACACGGTCATGAAGAGGATGCATTATAAATTGTTTAAATTTAATACAAACCCAAATTAGCAGGTTCCTCAGAGCTGACTGTAGCATTTTTTTGGCAAATTCTAAGTTGAAAAGGGGCCATAACTCCATCAAAAATTGGTGGTTTGTAACCAAAGTCGAACTTGACCTGTATTTTATGGTCTTAAACCCGTTTACCAAAAAATATTTAAATCCGTCGACCCTTTCATGAGTTATCGTCCGGACACCGTTTTTTGGGCAAACTGTAAGTTGAAAAGGGGCCATAACTCCGTCAAAAATTGGTGGTTTGTAACCAAGGTCGAACTTGACTTGTATTTTATGGTCTTAAACCCGTGTACCAAAAATTATTTAAATCCGTCGACCCTTTCATGAGTTATCGTCCGGGCACCGTTTTTTGGGTAAATTCTAAGTTGAAAAGGGGCCATAACTCCGTCAAATATTGGTGGTTTGTAACCAAAGTTGAACTTGACTTGTGTTTTATGGTGTTATACCCGTGTACCAAATATTATTTAAATCCGTCGACCCTTTCATGAGTTATCGTCCGGACACCGTTTTATGGGCAAATTCTAAGTTGAAAAGGGGCCATAACTCCGTCAAAAAGTGTGGGTTTGTAAGCAAAGTCGAACTTGACCTGTATTTTATGGTCTTAAACCCGTGTACCAAACATTATTTAAATCCGTCGATCCTTTCATGAGTTATCGACCGGAAACCGTTTTTGGGGCAAATTCTAAGTTGAAAAGGGGCCATAACTCCGTCAAATATTGGTGGTTTGTAACCAAAGTCGAACTTGACCTGTATTTTATGGTCTTAAACCCGTGTACCAAAAATTATTTAAATCAATCGACTCTTTCATGAGTTATAGTCCGAACACCGTTTTTTGGGCAAATTCTAAGTTGAAAAGGGGCCATAACTCTGTCAAAAATTGGTGGTTTGTAACCAAAGTCGAACTTGACTTGTATTTTATGGTGTTATACCCGTGTACCAAATATTATTTAAATCCATGAACCCTTTCATGAGTTATCGTCCGGAAACCAACAGACCGACCGACGGACGGACGGACAGATCGACCGACCGACCGACCGACAGACAGACCGACAAGCTCACTCCTATATACACCCCCTAACTTCGTTTGTGGGGGTATAAATATATTGATTTCAGGGATGCTAGAATTAAAGTAAAGCTTTTATAAGTAAGACTCGCTGTGTTTAACATTCCACTGGGCTAACGGTTTTGTGTGAGCACGCGGGAGTTCCAAGTTAGAAAATTGTCATTGATTTGTTTCATTTGGGAATGTGACCATTTTTATCTAGTTCATTTGCCTCGGATATAAAAATCTTGGTTTTTGTATATATAATTGTAGTGATTATTTCTTTCTAGCCTATGTCCTTGGTGTACCGTTTATGGAATAGACCAGGATTTTATCTTACTGAAACTTATATCAATTGAAATAATCATTGCATATCTTTCTCGGCCTCTGGAACAAATACAAAAAACAACACAACAAAAAAACACATAACAAAACAACACAACATTACAACACTCACAGTGTTCCACCTCATCCAGGACTCTGTTCTCGTCCAGGGGTGGCGGTACAGCACGTGGGGGCGCGGCAGTGGCACCCACTTCGTCACCGTCTACGCTTATGTCCATGTCGCCCAAGTCTAAACTGTGACGACGCACGTGCGGATCTTGCCCTGCTCCGACAGCCCCATCTGAAGATAATATTCCAGATTAGTAAATAAACATTGAGTATATCGTTGAATCAATCAATAAGCAATCTATACGAATACAATGTAGTTACAAGTTCGCATTTTTATTGTTTTCGACTAGACGAACCACACTGATATTCTAGGTCAAAACATCCTTAAAAAGTAGTTTACTTTTACGGGTTGATATCTGTATGTTAACGAGTCCATCTGTAATAGGTTTATTTTCATCTTAACACAGGTTAATTGCGAATAAGAGGCTACAAGCTAGTTTTTATGTTGTTTAGAGATTATTACAATTATGGCATTTTTTGTTTTGTTTTCATGCTTTCATAAAACGCAAATATTCATAAAACGCAAATACAGATATTTGCATTAAAAGCTCCGTGAATACGCCATACCTTCTGGTGATCCAGTGTTTATGTTATAATGCACTCTGGAACGTTCTATAGCTTCCTGTATCTCGAGTTCTTCCTGGCGCCTTGATACTTAAATGAGAGATACTATTAGTATTACCTGTTCACGCCATTTATTGTTTTGATAATCTAGCTCATAACAAACAGTCCGCATTTCCAAAAATTCTCAAAACGAGGAAGTGACATAATTTTAGAAGGAAGTGACATAATTTTGGGAGTATGACAAATGACAATGTGTAAAAAGGCGCGAACTTCTCAACCTAGGGACAGTTGGGAGTATTTCATTCGGGAACTGGGAAGAAGACTAAAATATCTTAGGAAGCTAATGCAAAAGCAAAATCATATGAGGAAGTGTGGTGGAAAAAAGGGAATTAAGAAAACCAGATCCCTTCAACACATCCAAACATCTCCTCAACACGGAGTGATTTCAAGTTAATTAGCACCAACAACAGACTATCCATATAATACATGTAGAGAGCTTAGTCTTGCACTGCACCTATTACGCTTCTGGATAGACATCATTATTAAGCTCTAAGATTCTGAGCATGGAGATTAATATGAATCAAAACCACAAATATACCTAAAACTGGAAAGCAATTCACGTTAACCATGTGTAAAACAGATAATAAGCATACGTCCATCTTGCAGTCCAATTGAGTTATCCATTCCGCTAAGCCGTGGACGCCGTGGACGCCGTGGACGATGATCACCCAAATCGTCTTCTGATCTTCTCAGCATGGAGTCCAGGTCGGAATCCGAGTCTGATGAGACAGACAGAGCTATAAATGATATCAAAAACAACTATAGTGAGGGTGTGAAACCTTTTCCTATATACACATTTAATAGGCGGGGTTTTAAACAATATACATATGATATGGTAGTCAGGATGATTATACTACTAGTGATCTGGTTGTGTGTTTGAGTCAACCAAGTAGACTAATAATGCTAAAAGATAATTGAACTATTCATTCAATAACATGATTTCGAAATGCACCAGAGTGGGGAAGGATACAAAGGAATCCGGAAAACCAAACTCATAAAAAGCACACCCTTTATCACCGCTACGATGCATAATTAGGAGTTGATTTTAATGAGATTGGGGTATATATCTAGTAACATGTGTCTGTCAGTCTGTCCCCTTTGAGTAATAAAATGCATCTAGTAAAACATATTCAATTTGGCGAATTGGCGGAGAGTATCAAAGCATAGTTAGATTTTGATTTTAATGAGATTGGCGGAAACCATGCCCTACTCTCATCATCGAATATGTTCCTTTAGAGTGCTCGGAGAATATACTGGACATCCAGTTTTACGTCACAATCCGACGCACGAGGCCACCGGAAGTGTCTTGGATAAACACTGCACAAACCCAGTGGGCCGGCGGGGCAATCGTAAACCAGAAAGGGTTATTGAAAATAGCATATATAGAAAGCAGACTCAGTTTATTGACAGATTTCACACATTGTCCAGCTCACCTGTTCTACAGCATTCAGACAATGAGCAACATTTTCGGAAGCATCGATTAACTTTCCTCTTCACAGCAACTCGTCTAAAACGGAAAACGATATATCAGTATTATAACATGTTAGTACACTGAACAAAAGTTTATACAAAAGGACACTCGTACAACATCAACATGAGAAAACTAGTCCTATAGAAATAGCAGCACCAAACGCACTGTCACCGTACGTCCGCACTGAACCACAAAACAAAGAGCATATTAAATATGCATTAAAAAGGGCATTACACAACACGAATAGCGGTGAAAACAGTTACCGACATGGAACGGTCTGTCGGTAAATTGCCCTACTGGTTAGCTTAAATCGATTTTATGTGTACACAACATCGCTATTATCCTTTCCCTAGCGCCCAAATTGAAACAAAAAACAACAAAAAAATAAATAAATCCCCAGCGCCAAAATTGAAATAAAAAACAACAAAAACATAAATAAAGTACTATACCATAGATACTCGTTAAAAGTAATAGTCCAACGGACGTATAGTGATTCATAAAAAAGAAGGACTTACAGAAATAGACAACATATATATATATCTCAGATAAAAACTTGTTTGATTGTTCCTCAAATGTATGAGCCGCAACGTGACACAGTCAGCAAAACGTACCACGTGTCATACATATGTTTACAGCAAAAACACACAATGCACAATATATGTAGTTATAAACAAGCGAGTTGGTACATATAATTCCTACATTCAAACCATCATGGATGTACAGTACATACACATTTACTTTATGCTGGTCATTTCTGCTATTTGAGAAAAATCAAATGCAAGTTTTGTCTGAGATGTTTGTTCAACGTAGCTGGCTGATTCCAATTTTACATTGAAAAGTTCTTGATAAGTTCTTTTTTTTTTAAGAAAAAAGGACATGAGGGACAGGATCGATCGATATACGTCATCTTAATTGCACCCTCAACACGTATCAATAATTATGCAGACTGGTCCTTAACTGTTTGATATACGAAGAGCAGCGCCCTCTACACTTAGTTACTTACCCAACGACTATCGATATTGAAAGTGTGAACACAAAAGCAACAACTGAAATAAAAAATAAAATAAAACAATACATTTTAAATACATGCAAACATAATTAATTAAGACAATATCAGTTTGACTTTAAACGTGTAAATAATAAAACAATAATAAAAACAACAACAAGTTGTTATTTTACCATAGGATTAAAAAATACTTTTGGTGTAAACTAATAAAAAATATGTAATATTTGCAAATATTCAAGTGTAGCAAAACTAATGGGCACGCCCCCCCCCCCCCGCCCCCTCCCCTCCCCGAGATCACAAAATCAAGATTGTCGTGTGCCCCTGTTGATCGATATGTAAGGCTGATATATGGTTATATTGCTATTTAACTACCTATTTCTACGAATGTATATATACATTGTATGTATGCATGTATGCGTGCATATGTTAATTGCGCCTCCAGGCGAATGTGTTATGACGCAGAGATACAGTATATCAGCGTGAGTTGCAGCTATCCTTTTCAGGAAGTGAATGCATGCGTTTGATTTCTATGTCTCCCATCATAGCTAGGCGCCCTGCTGTACTTCGTCCGAAGGTTGTTTGTCCTTGGCTGTTCACAAATACTGTCTCCCTATATATATTATATATGAAACATAAAACTGACTAATTATCAGAACATAAACTGTTTGAAGTGGGAAATGGAAGACTGGACAGCATACTATTCTATTATTATTGAATGATGTTTGTTATGCCTACCGAAGGTAACCAGGCAGCCCACTAATGCAGTGATCCTAGAATCGTACTCGGGGGGAGATGTTACAACATCTGAAGGCCCGCCTGAAATAATTCAACATTGTTGGTTATTCCTATCATAAAACGATTCATTCAATATATATTGAAAACAATTCGGGCTATTATATAAGTAAAAAAACGAATAGATGCAAGAGAGCAAACCTATAGCATAAATATTATTTATGAAATAGTGGAAAATTCGACCCCCAGTAGTACCATTGTGTCTCTTAATAAACTTACGAATGTGCAAGACCACTGGCCATCATTCCTAAGATTCACTGGTCATCATTCTGTATGATTCATTGGCCATCATTCTGCATGATTCGTTGACCATCATTCCGTATGATTAATTGGCCATCATTCCGTATGATTCATTGGCCATCATTCCGTATGATTCATTGACCATAATTCCGTATGATTCATTGGCCATCATTCCGTATGATTCATTGGCCATCATTCTGTATGATTCAATGGCCATCATTCCCTAAGATTCACTGACCATCATTGCGTATTATTCGTTGGCTGTTATAATGATGCGTTTTTGCTAATCTCGTTAATGCATGCCAGACTACCTCAAAAATCACCTCATACACAAAAATAAAAAAGCAATGAAAATGAACAGATGATGATATACATAGCTTCTATCGTATCATTACAAATAGAGACTTGACTTACACAGCAAACTCGGGTAAAAAGGCTGACTATCGAAGCTCTTTATGTCGCCTTCCATAACGTTGCAATAAATAGGAAGACTCTCCGACTGAGTGCAGTCGAGCTTTGTGATGTAAAGAGCGTTTCCATTGGCTGTAGTATTGTAGGAGGAGTCACTTCCTGGCACCAGCCAATCGTGATGAAGTTGAGGAACGTAAAACAACGGCGCCGCGGATTGGGACTCGGAACTGCACGAAACGATACCGGATGATCCCGATGATGCCGTTATGTTTATAACCGGAACTGGAGGCTTAGCTGAAATAATTATTGAAGAGGGGTTTCAAAAGAAACATATACATTGTATAACTATTAATCCATGTTGCTTATGTTGTTTAAGAGGTGAGTATATTAAAATATAAGGATACATGGATGTACCTGATGAATAGTACAAAATTAATTAATGAACGCAGGCATTAAAATGTGTACAAGAAAACAAGCTAATATAATACCATCTGGTCTATATCTATCTTGAGAATAAGGCTTAATATTACCCGAACCTGAGAGACAGAGACTTAATGCGTCTGAATCTGAGTTAAGAGGCCTAATGCATCCATACCCGAGATACAGAGGCATAATGCATCCATACCTGAGAGACCGATGTTTAATGCATCCATACCTGAGAGACCGATGTTTAATGCATCCATACCTGAGAGACCGATGTTTAATGCAGCCATACCAGACATACAGAGGCATCATGCAGCCATACCAGAGAGACAGAGGCATAATGCATCTATACCAGAGAGAAAAAGGCATAAAACATCCGTACCTGAGAGACGGATGCTTAATGCATCCATACCTGAGAGACCGATGTTTAATGCATCCATACCTGAGAG
Organism: Cyrtodaria siliqua; assembly: GCA_037043455.1. Classification (NCBI taxonomy): domain Eukaryota; kingdom Metazoa; phylum Mollusca; class Bivalvia; order Adapedonta; family Hiatellidae; genus Cyrtodaria; species Cyrtodaria siliqua. The sequence continues at coordinate 55,776 of JAWPHD010001637.1, forward strand.
ACCGATGTTTAATGCATCCATACCTGAGAGACCGATGCTTAATGCATCCATACCTGAGAGACCGATGTTTAATGCATCCATAACTGAGAGACCGATGCCTAATTCATCTATACCAGAGAGACAAAGGCATAACGCACCCGTACCTGAGAGACGGATGCTTAATGCATCCATACCTGAGAGACCGATGCTTAATGCATCTATACCTGAGAGACCGATGTTTAATGCAGCCATACCAGAGAGGCAAAGGCATCATGCATCCGTACCTGAGAGGCCGATGCTTAATGCATCCATACCTGAGAGACCGATGCTTAATGCATCCATACCTGAGAGACCAATGTTTAATGCAGCCATACCAGAGAGACAGAGGCATCATGCAGCCATACCAGAGAGACAGAGGCATAATGCATCTATACCAGAGAGACAAAGGCATAACGCATCCGTACCTGAGAGGCCGATACTTAATGCATTCATACCTGAGAGACCGATGTTTAATGCATCCATACCTGAGAGACCGATGCTTAATGCATCCATACCCGAGAAACCGATGCTTAATGCATCTATACCAAAGAGAAAGGCATAACGCATGCTTAATGCATCCATATCTGAGAGACAGAGGCATAATGCATCCATACCTGAGAGACTGAGATTTAATGCATCCATACATGAGTCACAAACTTAATACATCCGTACATGAGAGACAGAAGCGTAATGCATTCATATCTGAGAGACAAAGGCTTAATTTTTAATGCATCAGTACCGAGTGACTACGCGAAATGCATCCGTACCTGAGAGACAGAGGCTTAATGCGTCCGTAACTGAGAGACAGAGACTATTGCATCCGTACCTAAAAGACAGAAGCTTAATGCATCTGTACCTGAGAGACAGAGGCTTAATGCATCCGTGCGTCCGTAACTGAGAGACAGAGGCTTATTGCATCCGTACCTGAGAGACAGAGGATTAATGCATCCGTACCTGAGAGACAGAGGCTTAATGCGTACGTACCTGAGAGACAGAGGCTTAATGCGTCCGTACCAGAGAGACAGAGGCTTAATGCATCCGTACCTGAGAGACAGAGGCTTAATGCGTACGTACCTGAGAGACAGAGGCTTAATGCATCAGTACCTGAGAGACAGAGGCTTAATACGTATGTACCTGAGAGACAGAGGCTTAATGCATCCGTACCAGAAAGACAAAGGCTTAATGCATCCGTACCTGAGAGACAGATGCTTATTGCATCCGTACCTGAGAGACAGAGGCTTAATACGTATGTACCTGAGAGACAGAGGCTTAATGCATCCGTACCTGAGAGACAGATGCTTAATGCATACGTACCTAAGAGACAGAGGCTTATTGCATCCGTACCTGAGAGACAGAGGCTGATAACATCCGTACCTCAGAGACAGAGGCTTAATGCATCCGTACCTGAGAGACAGAGGCTTAATGCATCCGTACCTGAGAGACAGAGGCTTAATGCATCCGTACCTGAGAGACAGAGGCTTAATGCGTACGTACCTGAGAGACAGAGGCTTAATGCATCGGTACCTGAGAGACAGAGGCTTAATGCATCCGTACCAGAGAGACAGAGGCTTAATGCATCCGTACCAGAGAGACAGAGGCTTAATGCGTACGTACCTGAGAGACAGAGGCTTAATGCATCCGTACCTGAGAGACAGATGCTTAATGCATACGTACCTGAGAGACAGAGGCTTATTGCATCCGTACCTGAGAGACAGAGACTTATTGCAACCGTACCTGAGAGATAGAGGCTTAATGCATCCGTACCTGAGAGACAGATGCTTAATGCATACATACTTGAGAGACAGAGACTTAATGCATCCGTACCTGAGAGACAGAGGCTTATTGCATCCGTACCTGAGAGACAGAGGCTTAATGCGTCCGTAACTGAAAGACAGAGGCTTAATGCATCCGTACCTGAGAGACAGATGCTTAATGCATACGTACCTGGGAAAAAGAGACTTAATGCATACGTACCTGAGAGATAGAGGCTTATTGCATCCGTACCAGAGAGACAGAGATTTAATGCATATGTACCTGAGAGACAGAGGCTTATTGCATCCGTACCAGAGAGACAGAGGCTTATTGCATCCGTACCCGAGAAACAGAGGCTTGATGCATCCGTACCCGAGAGACAGAGACTCAATGCATCCGTACCTGAGAGACAGAGGCTTATTGCATCCGTACCTGAGAGACAGATGCTTAATGCATCCGTACCAGAGAGACAGAGGCTTAATGCATACGTACCTGAGAGGCAGAGGCTTAATGCATACGTACCTGAGAGACAGAGGCTTATTGCATCCGTACCAGAGAGACAGAGACTTAATGCATCCGTACCTGAGAGACAGATGCTTAATGCATACGTACCTGAGAGACAGAGGCTTATTGCATCTGTACCAGAGAGACAGAGACTTAATGCATCCGTACCTGAGAGACAGATGCTTAATGCATACGTACCCGGGAGACAGAGACTTAATGCATCCATACCCGAGAGACAGAGGCTTAATGCATCCGTACCCGAGAGACAGAGGCTTAATGCATCCGTACCCGAGAGACAGAGGCTTATTGCATCCGTACCTGAGTGACAGAGGCTTAATGTATCCGTACCTGAGAGAAAGAGGCTTAATACATACGTACCTGAGAGACAGATGCTTAATGCATCCGTACCTGAGTGACAGATGCTTAATGCGTCCGTACCTGAGAGACAGAGGCTTACTGCATCCTTACCTGAGAGACAGAGGCTTAATGCATCCGTACCTGAGAGACAGAGCTTTATTGCATCCGTACCCGAGAGACAGAGGTTTAGTGCATCCGTACCTGAGAGACAGAGGCTTAATGCATCCGTACCTGAGAGACAGAGGCTTAATGCATCCGTAACTGAGAGACATAGGCTTATTGCATCCGTACCTGAGAGACAAAGGCTTAATGCATACGTACCTGAGAGACAGGGACTTAATGCATCCGTACCTGAGAGACAGAGGCTTAATGCATACGTACCTGAGAGACAGAGGCTTATTGCATAAGTGCCTGAGAGACAGAGGCTTATTGCATCCGTACCTGAGAGACAGAGACTCAATGCGTCCGTACCTGAGAGACAGAGGCTTAATGCATCCGTACCAGAGAGACAGAGGCTTAATGCATCCTTACCTGAGAGAAAGAGGCTTAATGCGTCCGTACTTGAGAGACAGAGGTTTATTGCATCCATACCTGAGAGACAGAGGCTTATTACATCCGTACCTGAGAGACAGAGGCTTAATGCATCCGTACCTGAGAGACAGAGACTTAATGCATACGTACATGAGAGACAGAGACTTAATGAATCCGTACCAGAGAGACATAGGCTTAATGCCTACGTACCGGAGAGACAGAGGCTTATTGCATACGTACCTGATAGACAGAGACTCAATGCGTCCGTACCTGAGAGACAGAGGTTTATTGCGTCCGTACCTGAGAGACAGAGGCTTAATGCATCCGTACCTGAGAGACAGAGACTTAATGCATCAGTACCAGAGAGACAGAGACTTAATGCATCCGTACCTGAGAGACAGAGACTTAATGCATACGTACCTGAGAGACAGAGACTTAATGCATAGGTACCTGAGAGACAGAGGCTTAATGCATCCGTACCAGAGAGACAGAGGCTTAATGCATCCGTACCAGAGAGACAGAGGCTTAATGCATACGTACCTGAGAGACAGAGGCTTATTGCATACGTACCTGAGAGACAGAGACTCATTGCGTCCGTACCTGACAGACAGAGGATTATTGCATCCGTACCTGAGAGACAGAGGCTTAATGCATCCGTACCTGAGAGACAGAGACTGAATGCATACGTACCTGAGAGACAGAGACTTAATGCATCCGTACCTGAGAGACAGAGACTTAATGCATCCGTACCAGAGAGACAGAGACTCAATGCATCCGTACCTGAGAGACAGAGACTTAATGCATACGTACCTGAGAGGCAGAGGCTTATTGCATCCGTACCTGAGAGACAGAGGCTTAATGCGTCCGTACCAGAGAGACAGAGGCTTAATGCGTCCGTACCAGAGAGACAGAGGCTTATTGCATCCGTACCTGAGAGACAGAGGCTTATGCGTCCGTACCTGAGAGACAGAGGCTTAATGCGTCCGTACCAGAGAGACAGAGGCTTATTGCATCCGTACCTGAGAGACATAGGCTTAATGCGTCCGTACCTGAGAGACAGAGGCTTAATGCATCCGTACCTGAGAGACAGAGGCTTATTGCATCCGTACCTGAGAGACAGAGGCTTAATGCATCCGTACCTGAGAGACAGAGGCTTAATGCATACGTACCTGAGAGACAGAGGCTCAATGCGTCCTTACCTAAGAGACAGAGGCTTAATGCATACGTACCTGAGAGACAGAGGCTTATTGCATCCGTACCTGAGAGACAGAGGCTTAATGCGTCCGTACCTGAGAGACAGAGGCTCAATGCGTCCTTACCTAAGAGACAGAGGCTTAATGCATACGTACCTGAGAGACAGAGGCTTATTGCATCCGTACCTGAGAGACAGAGGCTTAATGCGTCCGTACCTGAGAGACAGAGGCTTAATGCATCCGTACCTGAGAGACAGAGACTCAATGCATCCGTACCTGAGAGACAGAGACTTAATGCATTCCTACCTGAGAGACAGAGAATCAATGCGTCCGTACCTGAGAGACAGAGGCTTAATGCATCCGTACCAGAGAGACAGAGGCTTAATGCATCCGTACCTGAGAGAAAGAGGCTTAATGCGTCCGTACCTGAGAGACAGAGGCTTATTGCATCCGTACCTGAGAGACAGAGGCTTATTGCATCCGTACCTGAGAGACAATAGGCTTAATGCGTCCATACCTGAGAAGCAGAGGATGCATGCATCATATCTGAGGCGTAATGCATCCGTTTATGAGGAGCTGGTATTCGTGTTCCATTATTGTTTGGTTTTATTCAAGCGAAGGGTAAGTCATGCTCTAAATCTTTAAGAAAAAAACAAAAAAAAAAGTTATTTAAAAAATAATATTTACCAAGTACAACCACCGTGATCCCATCTCTAATTTCAAGGCCTAGTTTGTTTCGATACATACAAACATATGTGCCATTATCAGAGTTGTTAAGTGCTTTCATACGAATGGTTATGTTTCCTATTCCAATGTTCCCCACAAACTCTATGTTGTCTGCCACATATGTGATAGTGTCGTTTGTTTTCTCGAATATTTTGTCGAGGGAAGGATTGTAAATTTGGACCAATCCGTTCGTACTGGAAACATTGCTACTAAGCAACCATTGCAATGTCGGACTGTCTCCATGGTGATACAAATGATAACCTTGGTGATTGGTTAGAACTGAAAAAATGGAGGAAAAATAAGATAAACAGTAACTAAAACGACTATACCAGAGTATGAATTTAACTAACAATCAATAGTGTCTATTTATATGTATTTCTCGTGAAGGATTTCCCTATAATCGATCCCAGCAGTTAAATAATCTCTAGATATATCTTTGTTACTAAACATTTAAGGAATACAGATTCTGACAATCCACTAGTTCTGAATAAGGAGGTGCCACTATTTGCTGGAATTATAATACAAAGTAATTCCTGGTTATAAATATATTATTGGATAGCACAATGATATACATGTATATATATATATATAATTATATATTATTATAAATGCCGTAAATGAGTAACAATTCTGCAAATACTAGTATAGTCGGATTACTGACTAAGGAACTATCAGCAATTATGCATTATTCTAAATGCCGTAAATAAGTAACAGTTCTGGAAATATATGCACTAGACCGATAACTGTAAATAAGGAAATATCAGCAATTATGCACTATTCTTAATGCCGTAAATGAGTAACAATTCTGTAAATATGCACTAGACTGATTACTGTAAATAAGGAAAATATTGGAAACTATGCACTATTCTAAATGCCGTAAATGAGTAACAGTTCTGTAAATATGCACTAGGCGAGACTGATTACTGTATATAAGGAAATATCAGCAATTATGCACTATTCTAAATGCCGTTAATGAGTAACAGTTCTGTTAATATGCACTAGGCGAGACTGATTACTGTAAATAAGGAAATATCAGCAATTATGCACTATTCTAAATGCCGTAAATGAGTAACAATTCTGTAAATATGCTCTTAACTGATTACTGTAAATTAGGAAAATATCGGAAACTATGCACTATTCTAAATGCCGTAAATGAGATATAAACTCACCATTTGTCTCAGTGATTGAAAATGAGGATGAGTTTCCATAGAATCCGCACCCCCATTCTCCATACATGTCACTCCATGTCGAGCCGTGGTTGATTATGCTGTAGTTACCATCTGCAGAACATGATATGTTCCACTCCGTATACATACTATCCGGGTACAAGATGTCACAGGATGGACCGATTCTAACTACATGCGCCTTAATGTTTGAAACTGTTCTGTAGAAGAAGACGGACGCTGATTTGGGGACATTTTCCGTGATGCAACATAACGAGAATGGCACGTGCTCGATTGGTACGGTGCACGTGGACAGCCTAACACTCGACCACGTGATTGCTGCTGCTGGAATATGAAAATATATACCTTACATATATGTTGAAAATTATAGGAAATGCATTATCAGAAATATTAAATTCAATAATGCACGAAATTTAATCACAAGATCTTAACTCTACTTGGCAGATATTGTTTCATTTTGGCCCATACGATATGCGGTAATTAAGTTTTATCAAGCAGTATCGTACTGCTGATATTTATTTACAAACTATTGTTTTGAAATATATGAATGACTGCTGTACTGATCTTCAATATTGTAGTGTTTGGTTTGTATGATGTTTTACGTCATTTTCAACACATGTCAGGTTATATATGACGGTCGATTGTTTTGTGGTGGAGGCAGACCTCCCACTTTTCCTGGGTAGAACGTACTGTACACCTCCCGCCATCCGTAAGAATCGACACTTCCTCACTTACAAATCGAGCTCCCAGTGGGATTCGAGCTCGTCAATACTGTATGTAACACTTACTAGCAGAATATTGTTTTTAACCAATATGATTACTGTAAACACGTTTAAACGTCCTCACCATAATTGCCATAAATCATTAAAAACACGGGAACTACTGTCCATCTCGGTGTGAATGTTGGCAACATTGCTCGATCTTCCCTCTGGATCTATTCTGGCATTGGACACTAATTGAATGATAAAAGTTCAAATTTCAGTACAACTTCACATTCTTTGATAAGACTTTAAACTAAAATAAATGCGTGAATTATTACTATTTTGTGTAAACCTAGACTGCAGAACAATAGTACATTCCGTTCGGAATCCTGTCCTTACCAAAGAAGAAGAGGCATACTACTTTCGTTAAAAGACTACTTTCGTTTTCATTTTTTGTATAATTTACGCAATACACATCTCTTTAATGACAGTTTAGTATATAAAAGATGTAAGATAAAACTAAACTTAACACAAAAAAACACTTAAAGAAACATTTACAAACAGATTTATAGTACAAACCTTAATTTTTTCATGAAAAACTTGACTCTTTATTTTGGGTTTACCAACCGAAGTGGAAATTCCCAAAACTACATCAATCGGAACTCTTCGCCAATGTCCGTAATCGGTAACTGTGTCTCAGCAATCGGAACTCTTCGCCAATTTCCGTACTCGGTAATAGTATCGAGTGACGGAATCCGACGAGGCAGTTCCGATTGTGTGTCTCAGGTGACGGAATTTGACGAGGCAGAGCGTTACCATTCGGCATTAAACGTAAGCTATTTTTGGACAAAGAAAAACTATTCTTCAAAGTTGTGTTCGAGATGTTGAGAATGAGAATTGTCTCACGGAACGTAGCCAGTTACTCGCAAGAGAAAAAAAGTGTCGAGGGAGAAAGTGGCTTACTCGCGATGATGGGTTCTGAAAAATGAAAAATATATATAAATAAAAAGTCGTACACTTTTAACATAAAAATCTGAGACTTTAAGTAAAATCGTAAAATAATTTACTCCGTTTAGTAAGGGGTGATTTATGTTACTCTGCTTAGATTCCCAGACCAATATTTACAGACCTTTTGTTGTTAATCAGACATTTTATATTTTTACATTATGTTTTTTTTCATTCAACTGGGACTCCATGAATACATAACATACGTGAAACATAATCTATACCAAAGTGATTGTTGCTATTGAATTGTTTGTAAAAATGTAAATAAATAAATAAGCAACTATCTAGGTGTACTGTTCATATTTAAAAAAATGCAAACACGACTTTTAAAAGGTTTAATGAGTATACTAAATGTCAAGGATGATATGTGCCAGTGGATGCAGGCGTGTTAGTGGTAGTGGTGGTGGTGGTAAGTGTGTGTGTGTGGTGGGGGAGAGGGGCGACTGTGGTGGTGACACTCAAATCGAACATATATTGCGCTCCTCTCCACTTCCTCAATTTCAAATTCTGTATCTGCCCCCTGTGTGTTGCATGCTGGCAGTGTCGCCGTGAGACTAAGCGTAAGCCTACATACATGCTAGCACTGTCGCCGTGAGACTATGTGAAGGCCTACATACATGCCGACACTGTCGCCGTGAGACTAAGTGTAGGCCTACATACATGCCGGCACTGTCGCCGTGAGACTAAGTGTAGGCCTACGTACATGCCGACACTGTCGCCGTGAGACTAAGTGTAGGCCTACATACATGCCGGCACTGTCGCCGTGAGACTAAGTGTAGGCCTACGTACACGCCGACACTGTCGCCGTGAGACTAAGTGTAGGCCTACATACATGCCGGCACTGTCGCCTAGAGACTAAGTGTAGGCCTACGTACATGCCGACACTGTCGCCGTGAGACTAAGTGTAGGCCTACATACATGCCGGCACTGTCGCCGTGAGACTGAGTGTAGGACTACATACATGCCGACACTGTCGCCGTGAGACTAAGTGTAGGCCTACATACATGCCGGCACTGTCGCCTAGAGACTAAGTGTAGGCCTACGTACATGCCGGCACTGTCGCCGTGAGACTAAGTGTAGGCCTACATACATGCCGGCACTGTCGCCGTGAGACTGAGTGTAGGACTACATACATGCCGACACTGTCGCCGTGAGACTAAGTGTAGGCCTACATACATGCCGGCACTGTCGCCGTGAGACTAAGTGTAGGCCTACGTACATGCCGACACTGTCGCCGTGAGACTAAGTGTAGGCCTACGTACATGCCGGCACTGTCGCCGTGAGACTGAGTGTAGGACTACATACATGCCGACACTGTCGCCGTGAGACTAAGTGTAGGCCTACGTTAATGCCGACACTGTCGCCGTGAGACTAAGTGTAGGCCTACATACATGCCGGCACTGTCGCCTAGAGACTAAGTGTAGGCCTACGTACATGCCGACACTGTCGCCGTGAGACTAAGTGTAGGCCTACATACATGCCGGCACTGTCGCCGTGAGACTGAGTGTAGGACTACATACATGCCGACACTGTCGCCGTGAGACTAAGTGTAGGCCTACATACATGCCGGCACTGTCGCCTAGAGACTAAGTGTAGGCCTACGTACATGCCGACACTGTCGCCGTGAGACTATGTGAAGGCCTACATACATGCCGACACTGTCTCCGTGAGACTAAGTATAGGCCTACATACATGCCGGCACTGTCGCCGTGAGACTAAGTGTAGGCCTACGTACATGCCGACACTGTCGCTGTGAGACTAAGTGTAGGCCTACATACATGCCGGCACTGTCGCCTAGAGACTAAGTGTAGGCCTACGTACATGCCGACACTGTCGCCGTGAGACTAAGTGTAGGCCTACGTATATGCCGACACTGTCGCCGTGAGACTATGTGAAGGCCTACATACATGCCGGCACTGTCGCCGTGAGACTAAGTGTAGGCCTACATACATGCCGGCACTGTCACCGTGAGACTAAGTGTAGGCCTACGTACATGCCGACACTGTCGCCGTGAGACTAAGTGTAGGCCTACATACATGCCGACACTGTCGCCGTGAGACTATGTGAAGGCCTACATACATGCCGACACTGTCGCCGTGAGACTATGTGAAGGCCTACATACATGCCGACACTGTCGCCGTGAGACTAAGTGTAGGCCTACATATATGCCGACACTGTCGCCGTGAGACTAAGTGTAGGCCTACGTACATGCCGACACTGTCGCCGTGAGACTAAGTGTAGGCCTACGTACATGCCGACACTGTCGCCGTGAGACTAAGTGTAGGCCTACATACATGCCGGCACTGTCGCCGTGAGACTAGTGTAGGCCTACGTACATGCCGACACTGTCGCTGTGAGACTAAGTGTAGGCCTACATACATGCCGACACTGTCGCCGTGAGACTAAGTGTAGGCCTACATACATGCCGGCACTGTCGCCGTGAGACTAAGTGTAGGCCTACATACATGCCGACACTGTCGCCGTGAGACTAAGTGTAGGCCTACATACATGCCGACACTGTCGCCGTGAGACTAAGTGTAGGCCTACATACATGCCGGCACTGTCGCCGTGAGACTAAGTGTAGGCGTACGTACATGCCGACACTGTCGCCGTGAGACTAAGTGTAGGCCTACATACATGCCGGCACTGTCGCCTAGAGACTAAGTGTAGGCCTACGTACATGCCGACACTGACGCCGTGAGACTAAGTGTAGGCCTACATACATGCCGGCACTGTCGCCGTGAGACTGAGTGTAGGACTACATACATGCCGACACTGTCGCCGTGAGACTAAGTGTAGGCCTACATACATGCCGGCACTGTCGCCTAGAGACTAAGTGTAGGCCTACGTACATGCCGACACTGTCGCCGTGAGACTAAGTGTAGGCCTACATACATGCCGGCACTGTCGCCGTGAGACTGAGTGTAGGACTACATACATGCCGGCACTGTCGCCGTGAGACTGAGTGTAGGCCTACATACATGCCGGCACTGTCGCAGTGAGTCTAAGTGTAGGCCTAGAAACATGCCGGCACTGTCGCAGTGAGACTAAGTATAGGCCTACATACATGCCGACACTGTCGCCGTGAGACTAAGTGAAGGCCTACATACATGCCGACACTGTCGCCGTGAGACTAAGTGTAGGCCTACGTACATGCCGACACTGTCGCCGTGAGACTAAGTGTAGGCCTACATACATGCCGGCACTGTCGCCGTGAGACTAAGTGTAGGCCTACATACATACAGACACTGTCGCCGTGAGACTAAGTGTATGCCTACGTACATGCCGACACTGTCGCCGTGAGACTAAGTGTAGGCCTACATACATGCCGGCACTGTCGCCGTGAGACTAAGTGTAGGCCTACGTACATGCCGACACTGTCGCCGTGAGACTAAGTGTAGGCCTACATACATGCCGACACTGTCGCCGTGAGACTAAGTGTAGGCCTACATACATGCCGACACTGTCGCCGTGAGACTAAGTGTAGGCCTACATACATGCCGGCACTGTCGCCTAGAGACTAAGTGTAGGCCTACATACATGCCGACACTGTCGCCGTGAGACTAAGTGTAGGCCTACATACATGCCGACACTGTCGCCGTGAGACTAAGTGTAGGCCTACATACATGCCGGCACTGTCGTCGTGAGACTAAGTGTAGGCGTACGTACATGCCGACACTGTCGCCGTGAGACTAAGTGTAGGCCTACATACATGCCGGCACTGTCGCCTAGAGACTAAGTGTAGGCCTACGTACATGCCGACACTGTCGCCGTGAGACTAAGTGTAGGCCTACATACATGCCGGCACTGTCGCCTAGAGACTAAGTGTAGGCCTACGTACATGCCGACACTGTCGCCGTGAGACTAAGTGTAGGACTACATACATGCCGGCACTGTCGCCTAGAGACTAAGTGTAGGCCTACGTACATGCCGACACTGTCGCCGTGAGACTAAGTGTAGGCCTACATACATGCCGGCACTGTCGCCGTGAGACTGAGTGTAGGACTACATACATGCCGGCACTGTCGCCGTGAGACTAAGTGTAGGCCTACATACATGCCGGCACTGTCGCAGTGAGACTAAGTGTAGGCCTACAAACATGCCGGCACTGTCGCAGTGAGACTAAGTATAGGCCTACATACATGCCGGCACTGTCGCCTAGAGACTAAGTGTAGGCCTACGTACATGCCGACACTGTCGTCGTGAGACTAAGTGTAGGCCTACGTACATGCCGGCACTGTCGCCGTGAGACTGAGTGTAGGACTACATACATGCCGACACTGTCGCCGTGAGACTAAGTGTAGGACTACATACAGCAATGCGGGTTAAGCTCATAAATTACGCAGTACCACGACCATTATTTGCTCGATACGTTTACCCTTTACGACAAAGGTAAAGTATAAAGAAATCGATACAGTTCTGAATGGTTCAGTCTTTAACCTTTCTATAATAAACGTTTCATTAAATTACAATAGTATAACGGAAAAAATCGGCATGAATGCGTTCATTCATTCATTGTTTGCGCAGGCGTGAACGGTGTATGTATTTGGTCTGAACTCGTCACTTGTGGGCAGAACACCGGAGTTATCATGTCATATCAAACTGGGTTACTAGTCATTGCGACTTTACTATGTGTATCAATTTACACAGGTAAGTGGAACATTATTAAATCACTTTTATTTTATTTTTAAATTTCGTCAACGTTTTTTACTGTTTATGGGATACTTAATACATTCTATTGACATTGTCCATGCAATGGATATAACATACACGCCTACTAGACTCCGCAACCGCCTCCAAAAAGAGGTGATAATACGACGTTTCGGAGACACTTCCGATGCGGTTGCGGAGAGTAAATTGAAGCAGCAACGGTAAGTGTGAATTTAATATTTTCTTTTTTTTCGGCCCTAACTCGATCTTTTTCAAAAATCGGGGAATGTGGTACGATGTAGGAATGTTTTCCCTTCCTGATTCATGTGTTGGTTTCGAAATATATTGAAAAATGTAGTCTGTAGAATTGTCATAAGTCAATCTACGAGTGTAATTTTCTCAACTGGACATGGTTTTTACTCCGTTTGTTTGCTGATTTATGAGAAATCTGCCCACGAATGAGGTCTATGACTTTGACATCACCTATCTTTCATTGTCAATGAAAAAAATTCAATCGAATATAAATTGAAAATAATTAAGGTCTTTTTTTATGAAGAGGCGGTGTCGGAGAGTAAGAGGCGGATTCGGAGAGTAAGAGGCGGTTTCGGAGACAGCCACTCTATATAATAGATATATACTGATTTTAATTGATAAGTAATGTATCAATACAATTGTTTATGATGAATTATTTGTGCAAATACTTGTTACTGGTCCTACCCATCATTGAACTGATTTTAATTGATAAGTAATGTATCAATACAATTGTTTATGATGAATTATTTGTGCAAATACTTGTTACTGGTCCTACCCATCATTGAACAATAAGTCTTAGTCGCTACTAAATTTACCGAATCTTCCGTAAAATGCACGATGCAACCTACAGTTGATCTGATCCGAGATCGCTTAATAGATGCAAATGAATTCTAAATAAATGATAAGCACATTCATTTAGTACAATCCTAATCCTCTATCAATAATAGTACTTGGTGCGTTCTTATAAAGTTTAAAAAACTTTAATTCATTTTTCATCAATTTCAAAGCCGATCTTATACCTTTTATTATCATCCTAACAATTATTTACCGAGGACCAGATTCCCAGAAATATGTTTAGCTAAAAGGTCAGCAAAAATGTGCATCTATCGTCAAGTATAGACTGTTAGGCATGAAATGGAACAACTTTTTTTTGATTTGCCAAATTACACAATAACTACAATTTACGTATACATGTATACCAAACTGCATTGTATGTATAACATAAATGTGTAATTCAAACTAAAGTAGAAATCTATTAACTTTAAACAAAAAACATTTGATAAAATAACTACATTTTCTGTCAATTGTAAAAAAAGGTGTGTTTCATTCCATGCCTACCTGACTATAGTACATACTGGTATTGAACAAATGCCATTCTTTACATTCAACGGCTACGTCACAACTGATGATAGGCCTCTATACTAAGACGCATATGGCTTTTGTCTACATACGCATACGCATAACCACCAACGGATTACTTTATATTTCAATAAATTGTTTATAAATCATTTTGTAAAAAATTATTTGTTTGTACAAACACAGGAGTTCATAGTTTAATAAGTAAAACCTAATGTTTTTATTTACCATCATTTTACCGTCTAAACATAACGCTTTCTCTTTCATGTCTTTTGAAGTACTTTCATTTTCGATTTATAAATAGGCATAATAAATAATCTTATCTTGCTGTTTAAATTGTCCGATTTTCGTAAATAATGACTGATATTCTGCAGTCTCCCTACTTTGTATTATATAATATTGAAAATCTAACCTAGTATCATTTTTTTCTTTTAAACGAAATGATACACTGTTGTAAATTTATAACAATATCAGAAAAAAATGACTTTTTAAAATATTCTCATCTTTCAAGCTCGTTCCAGAATTTTCCTCGATAGAACATAATTACTACTGGAAACAACGAAGACATCTGAAAACTATAAGAAACAGTTTTATAAGTGTGTTCTTTAGAGGTATATTACATGTATAATGCAACTTCTGTTCAGCCTCCAAACCCAACTGGGCTTCCTTGTCCATCTCCGTAAGAATAGACTAAGGTCTAAAAAGGACAATGACTACACCAAGTGTGATTTGACTTGTGATACGGAAGATATATTCTTGGACGAAACAGTAACAACGGCATTTATTGAAACATATTGAATTCTATAATTTTCACATTAATTGCAAGCGTTTACATATTATTTATGTCTCCGAAACCGCCTCTTACTCTCCGACACCGCCTCTTCATAAAAAATGAAAATAATTCTTTTCAATTTATATTCGATTGTATCTTTTTCATTGAACGATGAAAGATAGGTGATGTCAAAGTCATAGACCTCATTCGTGGGCAGATTTCTCATAAAACAGCAGGAAAACGGAGTAAAAACCATGTCCAGTTGAGAAAATTACACTCGTCGATTGACTTATGACAATTCTACAGACCACATTTTTCAATATATTTCGAAACCAACACATGAAACAGGAAGGGAAAACATTCCTACATCGTACCACATTCCCCGATTTTTGAAAAAGATCGAGTTAGGGCCGAAAAAAAAGAAAATATTAAATTCACACTTACTGTTGCTGCTTCAATTTACTCTCCGCAACCGCATCGGAAGTGTCTCCGAAACGTCGTATTATCACCTCTTTTTGGAGGCGGTTGCGGAGTCTAGTAGGCGTGACATAGCACCCCAATAGTCTTATCGGAGTATTCACATGTAGGAACCAATCAGATTTGTTCCGTAATAGTTTCCTATAATATTTTTGAAATATGTTAACATACTATGGTTTAAAAAGTGTTGCCTTATATGGAGCTAGAACCCTGAACCTTCAGGTCAGTAGACAAATAGTAGACGATGCTCTAGATACCAAGAGCGTCAAAAGACAAAATACGCAGTTGGTCAGTTGCACTAAATAGTATATATGTTACGATCTGAAGTCTGATTGGTTCCTATCATTCTGCATGTGAGAGATATCATAGCATATCACGAAACTTCCGGTTAACTATGCTTACACCTTTATCTAGTCAGTATTACCCTTGAAAAGTAAATATAAAACCTAATATACATACGATAATTGATCAATACAAAGAAAATCTAATGCCATAATCTGTTCTTATGTGTAGCTATCAGTAAACCAATGTATGAGTTTGTGTTTATTATTCAGAGATGGCAATGACCAGATAATGTAAAGGCAGTATATTTAAAGTGTTATTTAAAACTATTCGGGATATGTTTGGGTTTTCTGTTGTAGTTTTTAAAACGTATTTCCATTTTACATGCAACTGCAATATAATAACAGATATAGGGGGCGCCTAATCCTTACGTGTAATACAGCCATTCTAATCCGGGCCGACGGATAAGACAGCTTAACATTTCCTGTTGTTTTTTTCTCTTCACTAATCTACATACATATATAATTATAAATCCAAGTAGAGTATATAGTTCATATTTAATATCTAGATCTATATCAAGATCTACTTAAGATTTAACGGCAGACAGAGCTGATTACATGCATTGTGGACATCACAGACCTAATAACAAATATTATAAATATGTCTGTGTGGACATTCAGACTAGTGATTGTCAATACACCCTTTATTTTAAATTTCCGATATAGTATAAAGCCCGTGATGATACAAATATAAAGTACAGCATAAATTGGTAAAAACAATTATACGAAAACAGTAATATATATATACTATCACAATGTAACTAAAGCAAGTTGACTAGATGCATTTGTAATGAGGTATATTATTTACAATTTTATTTATTCACACACACGCGCACAGCTAGCTAGCTAGTGTTCGAAAAATGCAATTATCTTCTACATAAAAGCGTCATTTCTTAATCTAAAAGCTTTATAACTAAATATAATTAAATCTACGAAATTTAATCACGTTAGGAAGTTTCCAAATGTATTTAAATCAATAACTACGAGAAGCGTTCACACTATAATACAAAATGAAATTCATCTTCTAATATGCTATACAATTCACACTTTCTATCGTTAACATATGTTTTAAAAGATTAAACCCATCTGTCTGATTAAATTTTAATCTACGAGATGAAACCGTAAGTTTTGTAACTGATTGACAATAGTTGTGCACACAGATATTTTCCAAATATGGCTTATAATGAAAACGATTATATTGTTGCAACCTATGATTCCAATTTCGAATTAAATGTTCATTCAATCTTTCACTTTGTTTATAATGTTAAAAAGTAACTTTTCATTTCCAACACCTTGTTGAAGCCATATGTAGGCCCTTTTAGGGGTGGGGGTGGGGGTGGGGTCGTAAACATATTCCCCACTAAAAATGGCAAAAATACATATTGTTTGTGTGTTTTTTGTTGGCAGATTTTAGGTCGTGAGGTGGGGGGGGGGGGGGTGGGGGGTGGGGCGTGGGCCGGCTCCGACCCCTCCCACTGGATCCGCCCTTGAAAACAAACAATAATAACAAGGATAAATAGAAGCAAGGTATGACACCACCAACACAAAATGGATGACAACTGGGATACCGCCTCAGCGGCAAAAGGTCGCTGAGGGGTTAAACCAGGTTCCAGGGTGCACTAAACCTCACTCTTACGCTATTGTGTAAACATTCGCCTCTCATCGCTGCGGGTTCGAATCCCACTGGGAGCTCGACTTGTAAGTGAGGAAGTGTCGATTCTTACTGATGGCGGGAGGGATACAGTACTGGTTCTACCAAGGAAAAGTGGGTGGTCTGCCTCCACCATAAAAAATCGACCGCCATTTATAATCTTACGTGTGTTGAAAATGACGTAATACACCGTACAAACATACAAACTATTGTCATCCCAATTTACATAACAGTAACAGTATATATAATTGAAAAACAACAACAAAACACACACAGTATTTTACAATATGAAATATCTCTTAGTTATTAATGCATTTTTTTTCCAACTCGTCATACATGCACCCATTTTGTATCATACAATGTTTAATGTATGCAAACACTATTAAAACAAACAAATTGTAGAGCGGAAAAGCGTTCTCTTGTTATAATATACAAGTTTATGTTCCAAGTTCAGGTACTATAGCTCGTATAAACCTTTTCAAGTATGTCTGCCTTTTTTATCATGTATATTTTTATTGCGATCATAAACTATCAGACAGACCGAAATATATACACTTGTATGTAGTTTATTTTATCAGTCAAGTGTAATATCTAAAAGAGTTCTTTTCATGCTCTATCCGGCAGGTTCTATATAGGTCACACTCTAAACCACGAAGAACTCTGGTAGCAAAATCTTCATGAATAAACGTTCCTCATTTGACTCTGTCAACGTCAAAGGAAGTAGGGCGAACGGTTAGGTCACGTGATTATTCAAAAATGTTATGACGATGTTTATAATAAATCCTTTTGCGTGATCTGCAAAGATGAAATATAGACCTATATTAAATAATTTCAGTATTTATTTCTATGAGTTAATTTTGTTTAGTAATTTTCTGCTATCGAGCTTCGGTTTGAAATGTTTACATATGCGTTTCGATTGAGGAGACCTAAGTACGTATTATTTTTGTAGTAAAATAGTCCCGATTAAAACTAAATTGTTTTCATGCATTATTTCAATTCTTGCAACATCTAATTTGCAGATATTCTGAAAAGTTATATTTACACAAGAAATAAATAAGTTTCAGGCAAACATATTCCAATTTAACAGGTTTTACTAAAATCTTGTAATTTAGTAGTTAGCAGAGATATATGTGAGTGCAAGGAACGATAACTCTGCGTGGAGATTGGAATAAATGATGCGAGTGTTTGAGATTCTGAGTCATCTGATTGGTTTAAAAAGTAGAGTAAACACCAAATAAGATAATAGAGATGACATTACATATTCAACACCTACCCCTTCTCTCTTATCTTCACCAAATCGAGCATTTGAAATGCGCAAAGAACTTTGCTTACACCTACTAGTAAACCGTTATTATGTGTGACCTTTATCTTGCCTAATCCAGCTGGCTTGCGGAACTTCGGTGGTTCTGCCCGTGCACGAAAATTGCCCGGAGGGGCACCTGGGGTCTTCTTCTACCCGTGTAAGCTGGAAAGTCGCCATATGACCTTAGCTGTTGATGCGACTATACACTCCAATTCAATTCAATTATCTTGACTACGTATGCCGTTTTATCATATATGGCATATTGATAAAATGTCTTTTAAAGCAAAGAAAATCACTGTAAATGAAAAATAGTACTAAAATGTATACATTTTACATCTGTATATTTATTTTTAATCAATTTGCAGTGGTTTTCTTTGCTTTAAAATACATTTTGTCAATATACCATATATGGTAAAACGGCGCGATGACGTCATCGTTCAAAGATGGCCGCCTCCATTTATTTTCTTTGCAAATTTTCAATAGGTCATATCTCCTTTATTTTTCATGGCATTTTGATATTTCTTTTAGCTTTTTTCAAGTTTTTCAGAGCCCTTTAAAATAAAATGTGTTTGGAAATAGTGCATCAACCCATAAATATTATTAATTTTTTATATCGATTCCGACACAAGCTATACTGCTTATACAAATCACTCTCGATAGCGCGGACCAAGTTGTATCATAGCGACCGAAGATCACGGGGGAAAACCCACGTGTCAAAGTAGGCGAACACCGCATGTACTCCCACTAGCAACGCGGACTGCTTGCACTGAGTTCCCTATCAGCTGCGTCACTCGGTCACCCAGAGCTTTATCAGTGCTTTTAACAACCCCGAGTCGGTATTTCTTTCAACAGGTCATATACCACTATGGCATTTCCCATAGGCCTCCATTATAGCCTTTTGGCCTACAACACCTATTCCTATATCGGAACGGATGATAAAACCTAACGTTTTTTTAAAGAACTATCTTAGAGACACTAAAAAGTGACCAGCAAATTGGGGGTAATGTGATGCTTTCAACCTCTAATATTTCACTAAAGGTGGTCACCCCCAGAATGACAGTCAAGACATTTTACTTTTTGCAAATATACTCTCAGTATAATTGTATCCATACAAATGCAAATTGCAGTCAAAATATCCTAAATCAACATGTTTTATGATGGAAATATAATATTTTGATGTTTTATGGGGATTTGTTATGATTTGGGAATCTGACTTAGGCCAAATAAAATTATACCTGAGTTTACTGTAACATTGCTGAAAAAAATAGAGTAGGTTGGTAGGCATTTTATTTTATTTTATTTTTGGCAAAGTTACATTTAAGGTGGCGATGAGCTTTGATGAATGGGAAAATGTGGTATTTTAAAAAACTACAGTAGATAACAACATGAAATTGTGTATGTTTTATTGTTTCCAAAAAGGCATGGCAACAACTGGCTCTTTTCCCAATCACTTGCAATTATTGCAAAGGGGTAAAACAGTTTAATTTATTTTTTGCAAGTCCAGAGAGGGTCAGTTTCAACAGCAGGACAATGAGCACATGAGTCCGCCGTGAACGCGTGAACATAATTATATTTACAAAAAAAAAGATATATATTTTTTTTTTTCAATAAAATAAAAGGACTCGGGGGTGTTTTCAGAGGGTCGGTCGGGTTACTGTAAACTCAGATATAATTTTATTTAGCCTTACAATCTGCCTATATGCCCTAATAGACCCCTATACGTTTTTCAACTAATCAGAAGACCCAAATCAATTTAGTGGTATCTGACCAATAGACAAACAGACAACGTACTTTTTGTTAGATTGGTAAAGTATATTAGTATTTCTTGGGTGATATAAAATTTCGCGGATAGCAACTAGTCCTGTCACACAACCAAGCTGTTGTGTTATACATAAACAACGAAAACATCAACTACACGCCAGAAAAGTTTTAAATAATTTCACAACATATATATATGATGTCATGTTTTCTTTCTAGTTTCATCACTGCAGTGCTATGAATGTTCGAGTTTGCTTGACAAAAATTGTGGCGTGACCTGGGGATACGAAGTGGATGGTGGCGAAGGGGATACTTACCTCACTACGTGCATCGGAGGAGATAATGTCGCGTGTAGGAAGTTAGAATACGAACATCACACCGGTAACTATTGTCACCACAGTTGGTTAATTTGACTTCGTTTAGGTAATACATACAATGATGCGAACTCGTTTCAGGACTGCCTTATTTTACGTTATATTGATAAATGATGACGTTTTTACATTGGCACCTAGTCCAGAGATCGGTCTTCTAATTTTGAGGGATTGGCGTGGTCCAGTGGATAGCACGATGAACTTGAGATCCAGAGTTCCCGTGTTCAAGCATCACCGACGCCTCTCAGTTTCGTCGATTTGTTCATGGGCAAGACCCTTTCGTTCGCTGGATGAAAGCGTAAGCTGGTCAGTCCCGTATATCGGAGTCCGGTATATCCTTCGAATAAGTTAAAGGACCATAGGAGTGTGTATTCGTTAGTAATAGTATAAAAGGTTCCCGCATTCCTATGTACCCTTCCCTTCTCTCTGGGGCGGCTCTAAATAACCTATAATGTGTCGATGAGCCATTAAGCAACATTCAATTATATTCTAATTCTGCGTTTTTTATCTCTGCCAGGTCGTATCGTGACTCGCTCTTGTTGGAACACAACCAAGCCGGAACTGGCTAGGCCAAAACTGCAGTGCAATAAGATGTTACACGGGAATGTATGTTACTGCGCCAATGACGAACCATGCAACGGGAAACAACTCTTAAAACCTCAAGTTGTGCTTCTTTTTGGATTAGCTACCTTACTTTATATTTTGTTTAGATAATCGAACTGAGTGGGCCATAGTGGTCAAGGAGTACCATACAACGAAAAACAACTCTTACAACTTCCTTTTTGGATAAGCCCCCTTACATTTAAGTATTTCTATAATTAGGTAATAATAGACAATTGGCCATAATGTAAAGGAACCGATAAACGCAGAGTCTATTTAGTCTATATGCAGCTTTATTTAAATAGCTGTAATTATGCGCAGCTTTAATTTAATAGCTATAAATCAAAGTGTAACAGATGTATGCATATTTATTTAAATAGATATGAATAACAACACTATACATAAAAAGTATCTGTATATAGCATGTATATTGTAGTTTACATATGCAGCTTTAATGAAATAGCTAATATTCATAAACAGCTTTATTTAATTAGCTAATATACATAAGTAACGCTATTTAAATAGCTATGAATAACTATAATTTAAACATTTTAATATGGCGCCCAGGCGCGTAGCTTCTTAATCGCAGATACGCACCTGCGTACGAACATTTTGGAAAAACAAAACAAAAAACAAAACATAATGCATTTCAAAGCAATTTTAATGATTTGTTAGTATTGCGATCAACCATGCGTATGACGAAAACTGACGCCCACCCAAAGACTGTCGAATACTCTGTGCAAACCGTTACACTAGGACCCAACGGAAAGAGAAATTTCATTTGATTGAACTACCAGTTTCCGTCTGAAAAGTGAGCCGCCCGTACATCTTGTGTATAGCCATCACCATTAACACTCAAAAGTGACCCGCCCTTACATCGTGTGTACAGCTATCACCAATAACACACAAAAGTGACCCGCCTGTACATTGTGTGTACAGCTATCACCAATAACACTCAAAAGTGAACCGCCAGCACATCGTGTATACAGCTATCACCAATAACACTCAAAAGTGACCCGCCGGTACATCGTGTGTACAGCTATCACAAATAACACTCAAAAGTGAACCGCCCGTACATCGTGTGTACAGCTATCACCAATGACACTCAAAAGTGACCTGCCCGTACATCGAGTGTACAGCTTTCATCAATAATATTTGTTATATTTTCTGAGATACGACCTCATTCGCCCTAACCATTTTGGTGTTTGTGTGTGTGTGTCGTTGGTGGTGTTTGCCTTTATATTAATTTGTCTATAGTGTGAGTTTGAAACATGTGTGTGTGTGTGTGTGTGCGTGTGTTCGTCAGTGTGTGTTATCTATATATTCCAGAAAGTGAATACTATCAGTATTATATATTATGATTGTTTCACAGTGAAAATGTTCTACAATTACATACTTATAACAACAATTTGTGTTTTCTCGTGACTTAAACGATTTCAAATCAAATAAAAAATATTGTTTTCTCTTGGTCCATACATGAAAACATGAGGTAATGCATTCATATTTATATAAATATAAAATTGAAGATATACGCTTGAAGAAATTAACCATCATTTAAATAACAGCATATCCTAAGTATAGGATAGAGGTCATGAAGAGAAATCTTCACCATTAAGAAACCGAAAGGGAGGGAGCGTAGCGACCGACCGCGGTTTCTTATTGGTGAAGATTTTTCGTCATGAATTAGACTCTATCCGGCTTAGTGTTTACGATAGGTTTTATCGATAGTCTCTATATAGGTCACACTTTAAACCATAAAGAGCGCTGGTAGTAAAATCATCATGAATAAATGGTGCAAGTATTTGAAATTCTGAGCCATCTGATTGGTTTAAAAAGTAGAGTTAACACTAAAATATATTTTGTGTATAATTGCTCTTCAAGATATTTAGTAGTACCAGTAGAAAGATCATTCTTGTACATTACCTGTTCCTTGTGTTATATTCTTTGTCATTATATATATATTATTATTTTTCAATTTTATTAAATGTTGTAGAGTAAAACAGAATAAAGCCTTAGTTGTTACTTAATATTGACTGTTTATTATTAATACTGATTAAAATAAAATATATCCTATTTTTTCTTCTTTTCTTTTTTCTTTTTTTGTTCTTTTCCTTTTTTTCTTTTTTTCTTTTTTTCCTTTCTTTTTTTTCTTTTCTTTTCTTTTTTTTCTATATCGGTTTATACATCTTAAACGGGTTTAGTTTGTTATATTTAGCTCAAAATAAAGTTCACTCAAAAAGCCCAATCTCATTAAACATACAGCTCTAAATTTCGCCATCATCAAGAGAGAAAAATGATCTGTTTCAAATCAGATTACCAGAAAGAAACCAATTAAACGATTTGGCCTATTCGTTTCATGTAGTAAATTTTGTTCAATGACCTGTAGTTAAACATAAACCTCGTTTGGAAACTGGGGAACTCACCTTTTCAAGAAGCCAATATGTTTACTATTTAAAATCAGACCGAAAAAGTAGATGGGTATTAGTTACTTATAGCACAGACCTACTTTGTTATTAGGTCTGTGCTTATAGAAACATATTTTCAGATTGTAAATATAGATACTCGGTCAAATGTCAACATTTTTACAACTCATATTATTAAATTCAAATACACACCGTAAAGAGAGTGTTCACTTTTAACATTCATATCTACTGAATAACTGTCTAAAACATGAAGAGCTGCATTCTTCATAAACATGACTACCTATTATTCAGCCAAACAGAAACAGGAATAATAAGAACTTCCGGAATATTTGGTTTTATTAAAGCTTTATTTGTGGGCAAAGTATATTATATAGAGTGGCGTCTTGGTGAGGAGTCTTGGAGTGGAGTGGAGTGAATAATTGGAGTGACCTTGGAGTCACATTTTGGAGTGACCTTGGAGTCAAATTTGGAGTGAATATTTTGGAGTCAATTGTTTAGTCTAAACCTGAAGTCTTAATTTCCCTTACAATTAATAACTTTTTAGAAACTAATTCATTTACATGGGTTACTTCATTTGCACATACAGTTATTTATTTATTAAATAATGCTTTAAAATGCATGTGTCTATTAAGCTACCCAATTTCAACAACTAATTCTAAAACTGCACATCTAATTTTAACTTAGGCACTGTTACTACATGTTCTTAATGAAAAAATCCATGTTTGTGGAACAGTTAGGCTGAGAGAGCTCTAAGTTCCCATAACTTTAATGTTGTTTTTTTCAGTCTCTGTGGTATGACTGACATATTGGAACCCTGTATACCCCTGACACTGGATGTCAGTGTCCTGACCTAAGATTAGTTGGTCCTTCGGGACTAGTTTATGTCAGGCCAAAGGGTCATTGCTTCAATACTGGGGTTAATGTTTGGGTATCCAAGTTCATTTATGTTGTTTTTAGATAGCCTGTCGCTCACATTAAGGTTAGCACATGTCTCATGGGACAATGCAGCTGTACTGGGTATGTTAGGAACTCACAGTGCACCTTGTGAGGGTCATTCAGAAATATTAAATTGATAATTATCCAAAATATTCACTCTAAATCTGACTCGAAGGTCACTCCAAAATGTGACTCCAAGGTCACTGCAATTATTCACTCCACTCCACTCCAAGACTCCACACCAAGACTCCACTCTATATAATATACTATGCCTTATTTGTGTTCATTTGTGTTCACGATCATTTGTGTTCATTTGTGTTCACGATCATTTGTGTTCACGAATAATCCCAAGAATATTTTACATTTCAACAATTTTACAATGGCCACAAGGGGCTTGTGCATTTCTGACATTATGACGGTGTCGTTTGTTATAGACAATTAGTGGATGCCAGGCCTTGATGGTATCGACCAGGCTTAAAAGTCAAACAAATATGCTTGACATGCTTCAGTAGTACCTTAGTTATTATCATTGATAGCTTGTGTGTCTTACTTCTGCTGTTTACAGTGGATTGCGCTTTAACAATGTTATAGAAGATTATTCGTTTTTTAAGTTGTTAAGTGTACGATACACATCCTTAGTTTGCTAGTTTTGGCTTAGATTTTATTGCTACAGTACTCAAAGAGCGAGGGTGGTGGTGGCGGTGGTGGGATGGGGAAAGAGAGGGTGTAGGGGATTATGGGGGTTAGAGGGCGTAAGGGGGTGCTGGTATGCGTTATATTCAATACAGTACTATTACTATCATTATATTATTTTACCAAAACATTATTAGATTATAATGAAGAGGTGTACCTCTTTGGTTAA
The DNA here is from genome assembly GCA_037043455.1 of Cyrtodaria siliqua. Classification (NCBI taxonomy): domain Eukaryota; kingdom Metazoa; phylum Mollusca; class Bivalvia; order Adapedonta; family Hiatellidae; genus Cyrtodaria; species Cyrtodaria siliqua. The sequence continues at coordinate 81,280 of JAWPHD010001637.1, forward strand.
ACGCATTTTATTTAAGCAGTTCTACAACATATATATTACAATACAAAGTTAATAGGACTGATAAAATGCAACTCTTCACATTAACTATATACTATCTATGCCACTTTAGGTCATGCATTCGCTATTGATTATGTTATAAATAAATGCTATCTATGTTAGATACAGTTTTTAACATAGCAAAGTGTCGTCATTTATTCATGATAATCGATAGACTATTGCCTGGTTTACATTTGAGTATTCCCCAGAGCTGCATCTGGAACAACCCCATGTATAACTCCACATTCTATTTCTCTTTTCTGTTCCAAATGTGGCTAATGTTTCTTCGATCCAACAATGTACTAATGCCAGGGCTCCCAAAAATATACGTAAAATAGAAAAAAGAAAGAAAGAAAGAAAGAAAGAAAGAAAGAAAGAAAAAAAGATGGATGGATGGATGGATGGATGGATGGATGGATGGATGGATGGATGGATAAATAAATAAATAAATAAATAAACGAACGAACGAACGAACGAACGAACGAACGAACGAACGAACGAACGAACGAACAACCAACCAACCAACCCCAACCAACCAACCAACCAAACAAACAAACAAACAAACAAACAAACAAACAAACAAACAAACAAACAAATAAATAAATAAATAAATAAATAAATAAATAAATAAATCAAATAAATAAACAAATAAATACATAATAAATAAATAAATAATATTCATCTACACTATGTAGCCAATTTTCATCTAGCACATTTGAGAATGTTTCACCCATTATATCTGTATTTGTTTTCTTCTCCAGGCTATATATATGCCATAAGGTTTCATTCGATCAAATTCCAAATGTTTGCTGTCATATGTTATAAAAAGAAAACATTTAATATCCCCTCGAAATATTGATGTAACCACATAGAAACCATTAGGTATATAACGCAAAACAGGACAGTATCATAAATAGAATAGTATGGATGGAACCAGTGGTAATGGTTAGCATGACGGCATCGTGAAGTCGTCCCGGAGCCGAACTGGATCAATTATCGAAATACTTGGACTCCATTAAAGAATTAAAGAAATGTTATAGATTGTGTCCCCCACATTTGTTGACATTGATTTACACGAGTTACAACTATTCATGAATAATTATTGAAAGTCGTCTCATTCGCAACATCTCGATCACTTCTTTGAAACATGATCCCGAAGAATGACGGGATTGGCCGAGTTTTTACGATTGATGTGACCCCGCAAAACATAGTGAAAGAGAGATCAACCAAAAGAAAACATCTTCTAAGTGGTCAACCAAAAGAACATGCACACGACGTTGTTGTTTTTTAGAATATCGTAGCCAGTTTCGTAGACCTGAGATGTCGTTCACAATAAATTATTGTTTTTAGAAACGAAGATCTTCTTGGGTGACGGGCGACGAATACAAATTATGAAAAGACGTCAGTCAAGAAATGTTTCGGTCAAGTTTCATTAGTATCCAGAAAGAAGTGTCAGAGAAAACACATGTTTATTCTATTATATATTTCTAATTAAAATACGCGTTGCTATGGACATTTGACAATGACGAAAAGGCACGTACTTGATATAGGTCAATCCAAGAAATATCAAAATACTGCGTTTGATTACGCGTAAATCAATTGACAGGTTTCTAAGAGCGGAAATTATCTAGAGGCTGCGGTTGTGGTAGGATGTGGCACTCCTGAAGTACTAATTACATAACGAGCAGTCTTTATAAAGTCATCTTGATCGATTGCTAAGAAAAAGCCAAACTAGCAGCTGTATGTAGTTCAGTGCGATTACTTGTTTTCTTAGAATAACTTGGATATCTTAATATAAATGTATGGTACAAACTAAATTCTCGATTTTAACATCAAAAATAAAAAAGAAACTACGTTGTAAGTGAAGTCGTCGACTATCGATGGGACATTTTCAGGACGGTGGATGTTCTCGAAAAAATAACGCTATCTGCTACACAGGCGGTTAAAGAAGTTTACGAACGCAAGAGGGAGTGACGCGTGCTCTTGTAAGCATTCATTTGCAGCTATATATTATCGGTGGGATGACAAATTTGTTTGTTATTGCTGTTTTGGTGACGATGGGAAGAGCAGGTGAGCATATAAATAGTGGTTCGTCATACAAACAACACACCGAGTCGGGAGGGGTTGGGATGGAAGGAGAGCGTTCTCAGACACGCAAATATGGTTGAAAGTCTGCTCTTGTTTTCTGACGAAACTGAATACGCTGGGTGGAAAAGTACACAGTTAGATATCGACGTGTTGCAAAATGAACCGGGATTTCACGCAGAAGCGCATTGGTCATTCAACCATCATGTCATGTGCTTGCTTAAAGATACTATAGCTATTGTGTGTGTACCAAAAGCAAATGGGAGGAGTTTAACGCTTTGACTGCCGAATTCGTTTTTTCCGAAGGTCTTTGATGTAAGTGTGCACTTAGAAATGCATTGAATCACATACACAAAATGAACAAAGGACAACGTGTACATTGCTAATAGATATCGATAAATAATAACGTTATTGATCAAATAATTGGATAAGCCCAATGTTAAAGCGTAATTCTTGTGAATCCGGAAGTCATAAGTTCGGAACTCGCATATGCTGAACTATTTTTCAGTGAATATGTGTGTATTTTTGATGTTACTTTGTCGATCGCAGGTAAAGAAATAAACAGGTTCCGCTATTAAAATGCCTAATATATATGTTTCCAGCCATGTTTCACGTGCTTGAAGTTGGTAGTAAACCAAGTATTAAACCGCTCCCATTTACTTAAGGTACACGCCCACTATATACAGCTATAGTACACGCCCACTATATACAGCTATAGTAGCTTTAAAGATGCAACACTGCTTACTAATGCCATCTTAGACCAGAAATATACATGTCTGAATACGATGAAGTAAACACATTCTAATGAAAACATATTCACCATCATGACTATTAAAGAAACTAATAGCAAAAGTACACTAACAAAACAACGTTTATCAAACCTTTATCCAGGTGTTCAGGTTATATAATAATGTATATATGTGCAGATTAAAAGTGCAGGTTTATTGATGGGTTCATTGAATATGCGTCAAATGAAATATGAGTTGCTAACTCGACGTTCCAGTTTTGGGGTTTGGTCTGGCCGGTTAAATCCGTTTATATTGTGTAATATAAATATGTAAGTTTTGTATATACCAAGTCATCAGAAGATTTAGAAATGGCGTACCTGTGTTGTATAATGTGGCTGTTGTTGGCGGGATAGGTATCCACCTTTTGCAAAATAGTGATGGAATCGTACGAGTAGCTACTATATTCAACTAATCTTTTCTATTATGTCCTCGGTCATGATAATGGTATACTGTTTATAGTTGTTCATATACTATTTTACAGCCTATGGATTGAGGTGCTACGTATGCTCCAGTATACATGACCCAAAATGCGGAACAACGTGGGAAGTGTCTGAAAGTGACGCAGAAAAGTATAGACAAGAATGTCCCGAAGGGTCAACCGCCTGTGACAAGTTAGTTAGCGACATACAAGGTAACTTTACGTCCTCAATTAGGCCAGAGTTTTTAATTTTTCGGTTCTCAAACCCTCCGACCTTAACTAAAAATAATTAAAAAATAATTAAAAAAACAAACAAATGTTTAAAAAAATAATTATTAAAATGTTGGTCACCCATTAATCAACCATATCATTTTTAAAAATTAACGTAAAATCAGCAGATCATGTTATATAGATTTGTTCAGGTCCATTTTATGTTTTACGATGTGACTAACACCATTACAAGATACACACTTATAAAGGTTCAGATTTTTTTACCCCACTCCTCCTGTGTAACTTTTCCCGAAAAAAATCTGAGAATCAAAAAAAACAAAAAACTCTGGCCTTATCGATAGTCATTCACCAAGATAGGGTTCTTATTTATAAGACCATGTGTTTTATTCCAATGATCACCTATATGTTTTATTGTCTTCTGAATAAATCAGATTCAAAACATGTATGCTTTATACATTATTAGCAACACCGGCACAGCATACGTTTCACAGCATTTTAATTTAATATAGACAGCATACATACATGTCTATGAGCGTAGTTATATTGAGATGAGTTAGGTCGTTGTTTAGATTAGTTTTATGTTGACCGTTTTAAGACATCATTTCTCTTTGAATACGGTTCTACTGCCACTGTTGTTTCTGAGAATGGCATTGACATGTAAACCATTCTACTATAACTGAGGGTCTCCCAGGGGTTTTGACGAACAAAGGAACATGGCCATTTATTTTTGGGGAACAAGGGAACATTGTCATTTATTTTTGGGGAACAAGGGAACATTGTCTGTTATTGATAATAGTTTTGGGGAACAGGGGAACATTGGACAAATATTTTTGGGGAACAAAGCAAATTTTGTTTGGGGAACAAGGGAACAATGGGTCATATTTTCAGGGAAAAGGGAACATGGCCCCACTGGGAGGGCCTCAAAACTCGCTTGATAACTTTTCCCATGAAACCTCATTTTCTGAAAACTCTACACTTTGCATACTTTAGAGAAAATGGAGAATACATGTTTTGAGAACGAATTTTTTTCGCTGATATGGCATCCTTTCGAAAGTATCTTAGAGAAAAACAAGAACGAATTTTCGTTTGCTTTCTTCATTCCGTGAATTTACAACACCGATGCAATATCTCGTTTGCTATTTACCAAGTAACATTATTATTTTTATTTTTTCGGGGAGGACCATCCCTTGCCACACCTAACCAAGTTACATTATTATAAATTCTTAGAAGTTCCACTCTTTAAAGGGAGGTTTTTCGAAGAAGAATATCACGCAGATGTAGCCATTACATTTGGTAAGCATGTTGATAAATACCACTGTATATATGATCGGCGGCATGTTGATAAATACCACTGTATATATGATCGGCGGCATGTTGATAAATGCCACTGTATATATGATCGGCGGCATGTTGATAAATACCACTGTATATATGATCGGCGGCATGTTGATAAATGTGACTGTATATATATGATCGGCGACATGTTGATAAATACCACTGTATATATGATCGGCGGTGTGTTGATAAATACCACTGTATATATGATCGGCGGCATGTTGATAAATGCCACTGTATATATGATCGGCGGCATGTTGATAAATACCACTGTATATATGATCGGCGGCATGTTGATAAATGCCACTGTATATATGATCGGCGGCATGTTGATAAATACCACTGTATATATGATCGGCGGCATGTTGATAAATGCCACTGTATATATGATCGGCGGCATGTTGATAAATGTGACTGTATATATGATCGGCGGCATGTTGATAAATACCACTGTATATATGATCGGCGGCATGTTGATAAATGCCACTGTATATATGATCGGCGGCATGTTGATAAATGTGACTGTATATATGAATGGCGGCATGTTGATAAATACCACTGTATATATGATCGGCGGCATGTTGATAAATGCCACTGCATATATGATCGCACTGTATATATGATCGGCGGCATGTTGATAAATGCCACTGTATATATGATGGGCGGCATGTTGATAAATGCCACTGTATATATGATCGGCGGCATGTTGATAAATACCACTGTATATATGATGGGCGGCATGTTGATAAATACCACTGTATATATGATCGGCGGCATGTTGATAAATGCCACTGTATATATGATCGGCGGCATGTTGATAAATACCACTGTATATATGATCGGCGGCATGTTGATAAATGCCTATGTATATATGATCGGCGGCATGTTGATAAATACCACTGTATATATGATCGGCGGCATGTTGATAAATACCACTGTATATATGATCGGCGGCATGTTGATAAATGCCACTGTATATATGATCGGCGGCATGTTGATAAATGTGACTGTATATATGATCGGCGGCATGTTGATAAATGCCACTGTATATATGATCGGCGGCATGTTGATAGATACCACTGTATATATGATCGGTGGCATGTTGATAAATACCACTGTATATATGATCGGCGGCATGTTGATAAATACCACTGTATATATGATGGGCGGCATGTTGATAAATGCCACTGTATATATATGATCAGCGGCATGTAGATAAATGCCACGGTAAACCTTCCCACACGTGACAATTTGTCAGTTGTATTCATTAGCTGGGCGGGGAAAAATCCAAATACAGAACGAGATTTCAGACGCGAGGGGGTATTTATCAACATGTCGCCGGAAATATATACAGTGTTTACTAATGGCTTGATCGGCGTGCTACTCTTCTCTATGGTGAGTTGTATGTAGCATTGCATGATTTCTGAAAGTGCGGATGGAGTGGTGTCTGATATTTATCACATAACATGTGGTGTGGGAGTATAATAACACCATTCAATATTTTCGATATTCCACTAGTGGTATAACATAACGTTAATGACGTCATGGTCGTCACGTTAATGTACGTTTTCTGACGTAATGTGACGTTATAAGTTATGTGATAAACAGAATCTAACATTCGTTCTCATTTATTATTGAATTTATTAAACTCATTAGCAAAAAATGATATAATGCTCGGCTCTTCATTTTTTGCTAACGAGTTTAATAAATTCAATAATGGATTAGTACTCATGTCAGATCCTATGTATACGTCAGAGCAATGTAATCGTGGCTCTATGGTAGGCATATACCATAAGAGCTATGCATGCTTCTCATGGTTAGGTTTATAATAGAAAATCAAAGCAACGATGTTTTTTCCTCTAGGTTCCGGCGTGCAACACGTGTACAGAAAATGCTGGAACCAGACATACGTGGAGAACTGGGCACCGTCTACATGTTCAGAAGAAGACCCAAGAGGCGGTGTCGCCTGTCACTGTACAGCGGACGCTTGCAACGGACAACGACCTCTAGTAGCGTCAATATTCGTCTCTGTTGTCATGGGGAGCGTTGGCTATCTAATGCTGAAAAAGATAGGCGAAATGTGGACATTCTATCGGTGAATGGTTGATGGCGGAAGTTGTAGTATATTCATTTTCAGCACAGAGTTGATTGGTGTCACTTCCTTTATAATGTCTTACACATGTAAACAATGACACATCCTATGTATTACGCTTTTTTGTACCCACGGCCAGAGTGCATCTGGCTATGTTGTTCCAACGTCGTTGGTCAGACCGTGGAGGTGCCGAATCCGTCGTAGTCCCACCCACCACAACAGGCGTTCATTTCGATAATGAAAAGATAGATGGAAAGAAGAATAGATAGTGTCATAGTATATGTCTGTATAATACTAAGTCTAAGCATCTCTTAAAAACAGCGTTAAAGCATTTAAGGGATGCTAATTCCCGATCTTCTCGAGTTTTTTTGTAGATGTTTCCAGACAGAGGCACACCTTGTGGGGTCACATGCTTCCTTACAGCCGCTACACGTCCTTACTGTTCAATGGTCGGAACTGAAAAGATTGTCGTTTCACAAAATATCGGTCAACGAAATTCGTCGGGATAATCACATAGTGTCTGGATAATCACGGTCTAGTGTTTAAACATTCATACATAATTATGTACACATTGTACAGTTCTATTTCAGTTCGGTATTTGAAAAACATACTGGAAGAAAACTATAACGCTTACATATGCCTGCGTTTTTCTGGGCTCTGTCCACAGGTGGTTGTATCGGAGTTGGGAACTGAAAAAAAAATTAAAAAAAATAAAAACGTTGTTCGTGTTATTTGTTGAAAACAAACATATTTTAAGTTTTCTTGAAAAAATATGTCCCAGAGTACTGTAGTTAGTCTATAACTAAAGTACTCTGGGACATTTCAGGAAAACTTAACTTTGTTTTCAACAAATAACACTCTAACTACAGTACTATGGGACATTTTTTTCAGGAAAACTTAAAATATGTTTGTTTTCAACAAATAACACGAAAAAAAAAGTTTTTTTGATTTTTTTAGTTCCCAACACCGATGCAGCTATCTGTGGCTCTGTCATCCTGTAAGACGTCTGTCATCAAATGTCTTATTAGGGAGTCAGAACCCCAAAGATTATATGTTTTTGCAACAACAAAAAAGTAACAAAAAAAGAAAAAATACAAAAAGTAAAAGAGTTGTCTTGGACTCAATGACTCACAGTTAACGAACATGTGACCGACTGGCTCGAAGGAAAACTTAATCGAATGTGTGTCATTTGTGTGCACTGTTTTTAATATTAGATGTTTAACACCTGTTTGTTATGTTTAGTGTTATATTTAAAATTAAGCTCACTTTGTTAATATAAAATATATATGTTCCTGTATCAACTCTTTTTCATTCGTCTTCCTTTAACTTGCTTTTGCTGCCAAATGAGCACGTATATATCTCCAGCCAAGTATGCCCCTTTTCTGCATAGGCAACATTACTGTCGAACTGACTGACATTGTCAGAACGTACTAGCTTGGATAAGTGCAACCAAACCTGTATAACATTGTTGGCCTGTAACAACGACAGTTTGAGGTATTATACTGTGTGCGACATTTAATATAGTCAAACTTATACATTTTAACCTTAATTAGTGTTTACCATTGGAAAAGAAATGGACAAGTAGCATAAATAGCCTGTTTCTTGATTTACATTTAAATGTGTTTTTAATTTACATTTAAATGTGTCAATTAACCTAAATATAGTATTTTGTTTTTCATAATCATTATGATGCGTTATTTGTTTCAAAGGAGTATTTTCTTTGATTATTGTACAATGTATTTCCTGTTTCTAAATTTGAAATTTGACACGAATAAGGATTACCCTGTGACTTTTAATGTTATCAAACTAATTAGTCTTGATCTTCTGCGACGCTTGTTTGTTTTCAAGACAAACGTCTAGAACATTCCTCCTGCGCAAAGTTTGATTTTTGCCGATACACTGGTAACATTTCTGATTGGCTGAGACACACACAGAAAGTCAAAAAGACAATAAATTGATATATAAACAAAAAAGGGAAATTTCATCATTATATCGACGAACTAAATGCGGATGGTCAGAAATACCTTAATAAAAAAAATTAAAAAAAGTATGGTCACGTGGTTCCCGGCCAGTTTCAAATGTGTTTCTACACAACCGGTCAAGACGTTTGTACATGTATTTGCAATCAAGCGTCGAAGATGATCAAGACTACAAACTAATACAATAACGCAAATAATGCACGCTATCCTCGCCTGATAATCTGATAATGTGAAAACAAGTAAAGTTTGCAAAAATACAACCAAAAAACAACAAAAACAACCGAAAATGGACTAGCAATACTTTGAATCATTTTATTTAAGAAAACAATTTATTTCTTTTTTATTTTTAAAAGTAAATGAATTAATTTGATCGAGCCCACCCACAGTGCGAAGCGAAAATTTATTTTTAAGTTCACTTGCTTCTAAATATTTAAACGTTGGCTTACCTGTAGTTTGCCCTTTTACTTAATATGTAAATGTTTAAAACAGTAGGCCCAAGAGGGCATGTAATCGCGCTACTGGATAATAGACACCAAGATACCATTTACAGGAATATATTTTGAAATCTGGCCAGCGATTTTAGACGAGGAGATATTTTAATATATTTGTAAAGTTTTTTGTAAATAGCTATAAAGGAAACGGTTAGAACAAATTTGGTAGAGGGTCACAAAAACGCCATTTATATAAAATTATTTCAAAATCTGACTAGTGGCTTTACACGAGAAAATTATTAATTTTTAAAAAGTGTTTTCTATATAGCCATATAGGAAAAATAAGCCTCGTCACTGGCGGTCATAGTTTTTAGTGGATCAACCCAGTTTGAACAATATTAGTAATGGTTACAAATCAACATTTCGATAAAATTACGTCGACATCTGGCAACTGGTTTTAGACGAGATGTTTAAAGTTTTCTATAATAATATAGCCATATATGGAAAATACGCACGCCCTAGCGGCGATGTTTTTTGACGGATCGACTTGAACAATTTTGGTAGAAGGTCGCTTCAGCATTATTATGTTTAGTAAGGGTTTATAATGGACTTTTCTGGAATATAAAACTGCAGGACTATATCCCTATTTCCTATTTTCCTTCTGTTTGCATATACAACCCGAGTTATGGGTTGATTGCCAGATTTTGAATAACATTGAGATAACCACCCAGGATTCGTGAAGTGTTATGAAAATTTCAGAGATGTTGTTTAAATGTTTACGATGACGACGGAAGACAATAGCGACGGACGAAGCGATAACAAGAAAATATATAACGTAAACGTTATACATGTGGACAGTTCTATGCGAATTTATTTTTTTGAAGAGGGTAGTTTTGGATATGCATTCCAAAGCTTCCCTTTCGTACAAGCTACCTATCCATAACGTTTCATTTCAATATCTCATTCCTAATTAAAGTCATTGATTGGAAACCATTTTTCTATTTTTAGTAACAGTGACCTTGACCCCAAATGCAATCCCAAACTTGCTTTTCATACAAGCTACGTATACATATTTTTTCACGCCAATATATCATTCCTAACTAAAGTTATTGAGCGGAAACAATTTTTCTATGTTTAGTAACAGTGACCTTTACGTTGATTCCACTGGGGAAGGGTCTGACATACCATAATATTCGTCTACTCAAGTGTAACGGAGCTTACTGACCATTAAAACAATAAGACGCTAAATAGAACAACAAAAACATCATAATTTTTTTCATATATTGCATGGGTATTGCTGCCAATAAACAATACATCCATTCACATAACAATATTTCGACTATAATTGAATTGAATGTTGTTTAACGGCTAATCAATACAGCATAGGTTAATTACAGCCGCACCGGGACCGCCCGGTTTACGTCTCCAGTGTTCCTTTTTGGCTTTTTTTTGGGGCCGAACATCGGCACCATTCACAATGCAAAATAGTATGTTTCTTTCACCAATTACATAAAAAAAATCTTAAGTTTTTAAAAAATACATAAATATGACACACGCAGAAAAGAAAAAAGATATCTATTAAATTTCTAAATATAATTATATTCCACTATAAAATTTCTCAGAATCGACTAATAGATCTAGTTTTTTTTTCCAAATTTTGGCCCCGATTTTGGCGTTCACGACTATATTTTTCCAAACTGGATGGACCCCGCCCCCATTCCCAAATACCAAAAAGGAACATTGGAGCCCATCCGACGGACGAGGCTAAAGGAAAGTGTCTTGCCCAAGAACACACGGATAAAACTCAGTGGCACCACAGAGGATTGAACCCGGGGACTCCAGTTACAAATCCGACATCTACCTACTACACCTGATGCGCCCAATCTGCAAACAGATAATATTATTTTCATGTTGGAAATATCTTAGAATTATATTGTTATATTGTTGAAAATTTCCACTACAGTAGCACAGATGCAATAAAATAAATACCAAATGAACAAATACAGTATAGATTCATCACCAAATACGAATCTGAATGTATCCAAACTTCTACAATATATCCAAACTGCCACAAACCAAAATGGCGGACAATTCCTTCTTTTCAAAAAAACCGTAAACGTTCAGTAAACCGCGTCTATTTCCGTAAACGATTTCCGGACCAATACATTACTTTTGTACCTACTACTATATAACGATTAAAACCTCGTATATTTCCGTAAAAAAATGCGAGACGGGTTCGCTAATATCCGTAAATCATCAAAACAATTGTAGACTAATGAATATACCACATGGACTACGTATCTGTCCAGAAAACATAGGTTTTATAAAGTTGTTAGATAATTGACAACACAAATGACTTCACGGTTTAGCATAATATAATCGACTTAAAGGATTAGCACCATTTAAAAAATCTTTAATTATTGCGAACTGGTTCTTTGACCCAAAACCCTTTCACTTACCTGATGTGAAATAATATTGTGGAAGTGTTCGTGATAAAAACGGGGTATATGCATGGATTTTGTTCATAATAAGCGCAAAATTAAAGTATACTTCAAGGATTAGCAAATTTGTTCTGGTGCATGTTCAGCAACTTTCACAAAAAAAAATAATATCAGTCGAGGGTAGCGTACATTGTTTGCGTTCGAATACGCTTTCTTTGGTAGAAAATGGTTTAGAAATAAAAAGCTTATCGCACTCTGAAGCTTTCAATGTGGGTGAATGTTTACACTTTTTTTATTCAAGAATTAGCAATAATTACGTCATAGGTCAATTGTAATAGTCACCCTGGAAACATTGCTTGGCCTTTTCTGTCAGTGGCTGGAATGCCAAATGACGTTCCGATTGATTTACGGGCGTCGTCGTCGGATTCCTCCACTAGGAAATAAAATACCGATTACGGAAACTAACGAAGAATTCCGGTTCCATTTGTTTTGTTTGCAAAAAAGGTTTGCAAAATAATTTTAACTGTATTTATAGTTTCTGTTTTAATTGTGGACTCAAATTTACCGTAAATAAATCTAAAAGTCTGGACGCATGCCGACTAGTAAATTTGATTTTAAAGCTGGTGAAGAATCGTTGGAATATATTAATCAATACAAATATTTGGGTGTAAACATTTCTTCTAATGGAAAAATGTTAACAGCAGAGAATGGTTTGCGTCAAAAAGCTAACAGGGCATTGTTTTCAATAAAGTAAAGTATATTCGATAAAAACATTAATCCCAATTCCGTTTTCAATATTTTTGATGCACTATTTCAGCAATAGCATTATATAATACTGAAGTCTGGTTTGGATAAAAATCTTGTAATCAGAATAAAACTTTAGATGATTTATTTGAATGTCTTTTAAAAGATATCATGAATTTGATAAACTTCATACCAGGTTTTGTAAATATTTACTTGGGGTTCAATCTAAAGCCTCAAACTTTGCTACATTAAGTGAATTGGCAGACTCCCAATGCTTATCACGGCCATTTATAACCTATGGCTACATGTGTTAAATGACTCTTTAGTTAAAAAAGCTTATATAGAACAAGTCAATACTAAAGGTAAAATGTGTTCATGGATTAATTTTGTCAAGGTTATATTTTCATTTAATGAAAAAAAATGTCATCAATGAAAATATAGCTTTCACTATATCACAAATGTTGCTTAGGTCTAAAATATATATTGATTAATCATGGCGCGTAACCTAGGATAGCACATACTGCTACTGTGATAGCACATACTGCTACTGTCTAGGATAATGTGATAGCACATACTGCTACTGTCTAGGATACTAGGATAGCAAATAATGCTGCTGTCTAGGATACTGTGATAGCACATACTGCTACTGTCTAGGATACTAGGATAGCACATACTGCTACTGTGATAGCACATACTGCTACTGTGATAGCACATACTGCTACTGTGATAGCACATACTGCTACTGTCTAGGATACTAGGATAGCAAAAAATGCTGCTGTCTAGGATACTGTGATAGCACATACTGCTACTGTCTAGGATACTAGGATAGCACATACTGCTACTGTGATAGCACATACTGCTACTGTGATAGCACATACTGCTACTGTGATAGCACATACTGCTACTGTCTAGGATACTAGGATAGCACATACTGCTACTGTGATAGCACATACTGCTACTGTGATAGCACATACTGCTACTGTCTAGGATACAAGGATAGCACATACTGCTACTGTGATAGCACATACAGCTACTGTGATAGCACATACTGCTACTGTCTAGGATACTAGGATAGCACATACTGCTACTGTGATAGCACATACAGCTACTGTCTAGGATACTAGGATAGCACATACTGCTACTGTCTAGGCTACTAGGATAGCAAATAATGCTACTGTGATAGCACATACTGCTACTGTGATAGCACATACTGCTAGCACATACTGCTACTGTGATAGCACATACTGCTACTGTCTAGGATACTAGGATAGCACATAATGCTACTGTGATAGCACATACTGCTACTGTGATAGTACATACGGCTACTGTCTAGGATACTAGGATAGCACATACTGCTACTGTGATAGCACATACAGCTACTGTCTAGGATACTAGGATAGCACATACTGCTACTGTGATAGCACATACAGCTACTGTCTAGGATACTAGGATAGCACATACTGCTACTGTCTAGGCTACTAGGATAGCAAATAATGCTACTGTGATAGCACATACTGCTACTGTGATAGCACATACTGCTACTGTCTATGATACTAGGATAGCACATACTGCTACTGTGATAGCACATAATGCTACTGTGATAGCACATACGGCTACTGTGATAGTACATACTGCTACTGTCTAGGATACTAGGATAGCACATAATGCTACTGTGATAGCACATACTGCTACTGTCTAGGATACTAGGATAGCACACACTGCTACTGTGATAGCACATACTGCTACTGTGATAGCACATACGGCTACTGTGATAGTACATACTGCTACTGTCTAGGATACTAGGATAGCACACACTGCTACTGTGATAGCACATACTGCTACTGTGATAGCACATACGGCTACTGTGATAGTACATACTGCTACTGTCTAGGATACTAGGATAGCACACACTGCTACTGTGATAGCACATACTGCTACTGTCTAGGATACTAGGATAGCACATAATGCTACTGTGATAGCACATACTGCTACTGTGATAGCACATACTGCTACTGTCTAGGATACTAGGATAGCACATACTGCTACTGTGATAGCACATACTGCTACTGTGATAGCACATACTGCTACTGTCTAGGATACTAGGATAGCACATAATGCTACTGTGATAGCACATACTGCTACTGTCTAGGATACTAGAATAGCACATAATGCTACTGTGATAGCACATACTGCTACTGTCTAGGATACTAGGATAGCACATAATGCTACTGTGATAGCACATACTGCTAATGTGATAGCACATACTGCTACTGTGATAGCACATACTGCTACTGTGATAGTACATACTGCTACTGTGATAGCAATACTGTACTTACTGCTACTGTGATAGCACATACTGCTACTGTCTAGGATACTAGGATAGCACATACTGCTACTGTGATAGCACATACTGCTACTGTCTAGGATACTAGGATAGCACATACTGCTACTGTGATAGCACATACTGCTACTGTCTAGGATACTAGGATAGCACATACTGCTACTGTGATAGTACATACTGCTACTGTGATAGCAATACTGTACATACTGCTACTGTGATAGCACATACTGCTACTGTCTAGGATACTAGGATAGCACATACTGCTACTGTGATAGTACATACTGCTACTGTCTATGATACTAGGATAGCACATACTGCTACTGTGATAGCACATAATGCTACTGTGATAGCACATACGGCTACTGTGATAGTACATACTGCTACTGTCTAGGATACTAGGATAGCACATAATGCTACTGTGATAGCACATACTGCTACTGTCTAGGATACTAGGATAGCACACACTGCTACTGTGATAGCACATACTGCTACTGTGATAGCACATACGGCTACTGTGATAGTACATACTGCTACTGTCTAGGATACTAGGATAGCACACACTGCTACTGTGATAGCACATACTGCTACTGTGATAGCACATACGGCTACTGTGATAGTACATACTGCTACTGTCTAGGATACTAGGATAGCACACACTGCTACTGTGATAGCACATACTGCTACTGTCTAGGATACTAGGATAGCACATAATGCTACTGTGATAGCACATACTGCTACTGTGATAGCACATACTGCTACTGTCTAGGATACTAGGATAGCACATACTGCTACTGTGATAGCACATACTGCTACTGTGATAGCACATACTGCTACTGTCTAGGATACTAGGATAGCACATAATGCTACTGTGATAGCACATACTGCTACTGTCTAGGATACTAGAATAGCACATAATGCTACTGTGATAGCACATACTGCTACTGTCTAGGATACTAGGATAGCACATAATGCTACTGTGATAGCACATACTGCTACTGTGATAGCACATACTGCTACTGTGATAGTACATACTGCTACTGTGATAGCAATACTGTACTTACTGCTACTGTGATAGCACATACTGCTACTGTCTAGGATACTAGGATAGCACATACTGCTACTGTGATAGCACATACTGCTACTGTCTAGGATACTAGGATAGCACATACTGCTACTGTGATAGTACATACTGCTACTGTGATAGCAATACTGTACTTACTGCTACTGTGATAGCACATACTGCTACTGTCTAGGATACTAGGATAGCACATACTGCTACTGTGATAGCACATACTGCTACTGTCTAGGATACTAGGATAGCACATACTGCTACTGTGATAGCACATACTGCTACTGTCTAGGATACTAGGATAGCACATACTGCTACTGTGATAGTACATACGGCTACTGTGATAGCAATACTGTACATACTGCTACTGTGATAGCACATACTGCTACTGTCTAGGATACTAGGATAGCACATACTGCTACTGTCTAGGATACTAGGATAGCACATACTGCTACTGTGATAGCACATACTGCTACTGTGATAGCACATAATGCTACTGTGATAGCACATACTGCTACTGTGATAGTACATACTGCTACTGTCTAGGATACTAGGATAGCACATAATGCTACTGTGATAGCACATACTGCTACTGTGATAGCACATACTGCTACTGTGATAGCACATACTGCTACTGTGATAGTACATACTGCTACTGTGATAGCAATACTGTACTTACTGCTACTGTGATAGCACATACTGCTACTGTGATAGCACATAATGCTACTGTGATAGCACATACTGCTACTGTGATAGCACATACTGCTACTGTGATAGCACATAATGCTACTGTAATAGCCCATTATGCTACTGTGATAGCACATAATGCTACTGTGATAGCACATAATGCTACTGTGATAGCACATAATGCTACTGTGATAGCACATACTGCTACTACATACTGCTACTGTGCAAACTGAACTTCCTTGTAAACAAAACAAAGGGTCATTTACATTATGCATTTACATTATACATTTACATTATACATTTTAGAACAGTGTATTATTTCAATATTTGTCAATTTTAAGTCATACCCCATCCCGACCACAACTCAACTTTAACTCAACTTTAAATAAGTGTGCCGTCTGTGTGTGTATAAGCGTTTATTTATTCTCGCTGTATTGCACGAAGCATTTTAGCGAGCAGACCTCGGTTTAAAGTCTCACCGTAAATAAATCTAAAAGTCTGGACGCATGCCGACTAGTAAATTTGATTTTAAAGCTGGTGAAGAATCGTTAGAATATATTAATCAATACAAATATTTGGGTGTAAACATTTCTTCTAATGGAATACTTAAGGTTTAAAGTCTCACCCGAAGGACTGGTAAGGTAGGAAATACTCTTATGAAATATTTCGTTAATTAACCCAAATTCGGTCCTGGCTGGGATTGAACGCACGATCCCTGGGTTACTAAGCCGCGATGCTAACCATTACACCACGGCGCTACCTTAAGTGTGCCATCTATGACACGAGGGCCCTATATGACGAGTTGTCATCCCAGATGCTGACATAGCCAGGGGCGGATATAGTTTTTGAGTTTAGGGAGATGGGGCAGTTGTGTGTGTGTGTGTGCGTGCGTGCGTGCGTGCGTGCGCGTGCGTGCGTGCGGTGGTATTGGAGGCGGGGGTTAAAAAAAAAAAAAAGGAATATATAAAAAGAAAAGAAATGAAGAAGCTTTTTACATAAGGCCAAATAAAATTAGGTGTGGTTCCCATAACATGCACAAATAATAGAGTAGGTAGATATGGAAAATAGTTTGTTTTTCAAAGATCATGGATATACAGGTTCCGGTATGTAGATCTATGTAAAGATATTTCATTTTATATTTTGTCATTTTTTTTTAACCCATGTGTGTTGATATCTATAACAGATGTTTATCTCCTTTTTTTTTGGTGCTGGTACGTTTAGTGTCTGCCCGACAAATTTGAACGACAAACTTACACTACAAAATTGTTTATCAAAACTCTATGTGTGATTATATGTAAAATGAAAATTTATTATATACTTATCAGTGATTTATTAGGATTTCTCAGTGACATAATTTTAGTACCAGACGGACACTGGTGTGACGATATCACTTTGCCGGAACGACTTTTTTAACATTTTTTTGTATTTAATCGTACTGTAGATTGCTATTGCTTTCAACCAGCAAAATTTTAACGGCTTATTTCAAAATCTGCCAAATGCCAAATGTATTCATACGCGATGGGCACCTTGCGTGGGGCGGGGGAGGGGGTCGGGGTAGCGGTGAGTATTTTCAATTAAATATCCTTAACAAATCACGGATAGGTATATAATAAATAGAATAATCAACAGTCTCGGTGTGATACAAAGCATATGCCACTCGAACACATAATGTTTTAACCGAATTACAACGTGTTCTCGTGGTATATTTTTCCTATCACACTAAAACTGTCATTATTCTATATGTGTAAAATGAATTATGAGTTGGTAACTCTTAATATTAGACTCTCCACTTTTTGGGTTTGGTCTGGCTGGTTAAACACGTTTATATTGTGTCTGCTGTTCCAAAACATGTAAATTATATATATATATATATATAATACCTCGCCGACCAAATTATGAATTTTCATAACTTTAGGTAGTGCCCACTTCACTCCAACCCACCACCCCCACCCACCCACCCACCCACCTACCCAAACACCTGCCCAAACACCTCTTATTGGTTAAAAAGCGGAAGGGCACAAACACACACACGCACGCACGCACTCTCTTATTGCCCTCTTTCTCATTCTAGTCCCATATGTTCCGGACAAGAAACGCGGGACGGTAGGACGGACAACGCGGGACTATAGTTATTATAAAGTTATCATAACAAGCTGCATCGAAACCCATTGTATAATACAGGTCAGTAATTCAGCTTATCTTCCAAGCGGATGCTATTCAACCTCGACCACCTCTGTATCCGCCAACGGATCGATAACTTTTAACCGGCCGTCTCACCTTCATCCACTTTTACCTCGCGTGTATAATTCATTGATGATTTCTAAGGTTTAAAGTCCCTCTACCATATGAGCCCCCGGGAAGAATCCCCCGTTGGCTCGGCATTATGTCTGGACTATTGCGTGAGTGATTGTGTGTAGTGCTATGTATCTATCTACAGTCTACTTGAAGCAGATATAGTGCTGCCACACTGGAATACCACGCCGTAGTACGTGATACCCCACCCAGACACATTATTCTGACACCGGGTTGACCAGACGGTTTTTGACCAGACGTAGTACTACCCATTATTTGCTTGTCAGGCATGGGTTACAAGTAACTACTCCATTTTTAAAGTCAAATGACGCGGTCAGGGGACTCGAACCCACGACGTCCCGAATGCAAGGCAGACACTATAACCACTACACCACAATGCTTCGGTTATAATTCATTATTACTGGTCCTCGAATTTATAGGAATACTAGTCTATTCTATTCTGTTCACTCAACTGAGAAGCGCAAAGGAACGTAACACAGTCTATAGAAATACAAAGAATGCGGTGAAAAGTGAGAACCAGTCTAGTTTACATTTCCGTTGCCGGCGTTGGACGTGAAAGAAGCAAGATGTCTCAGCAAAACACGTGTTTAATTGCTCTAGTGGTTCTATGTGCATCATTTTGTTCAGGTAAACATTGTTTCTTTTATTATTTATGCTAATGTTTTTTCAAATGTTTGTTTTCAGAGATGGTTTCGATACATGCAGCAGAAAAAGCACTGCATCAGACTTTTCAAATACTGAACATGGATATATATGTATGTAGATCTATGTACTGAATAATCGGTGCTAAAAAACTCAATAAATAAATTAGTTAACCATGAGGTTTTCAATATATGATTAATATCCCTCGTGAAATAACGTCCGAATAAACAAACTCAGGCCGGTGCACTTGTTTGTTTATGTGGAAGCATTTTCACTCTGGGGAGATATCCAGAACTGAAAAATTCATGGTAATTAAACTCTACTGAATTATAGCGACTTTCACGATAAGCGTACTATTGATTAACACGTGTAGATAAAACCAGTAAACCGTACAAACAATTATGATTATCGATAATCTACATGCAAAAAAGAATATTTTGTCAGTGCCTTAAATGCCTTTTACTACAAAGGCTGCATGAAAATGCAGAATGAGTTGGTAGAGGCTCGCGATTCTTAAAATTCATTGTTTTTTAAGCATTGTCTAATAAACTTTATAATAAACGGCACTGACAATATTAGCCTTGAGAATCATAACTCTTGTATGGTAATAACTGTATGTACCTACCATAGGGCCTTGAATCCATTGATTTGAGTTATATGTCAGGACACCAGTCAGCTTTTGGGGGACTGGGGCCTCAGGAAGTGGAATTTTGCTTTGTTTTCATATCAAAGGGGAATTTCTAAACATCACAAATTAGTGTTTTTTTTTTTATTATTTTAGTGGCACCGATAATGTACCATTTTAAATTACAAAAAGTATGCTGTTTTCCAGTATTGGAATTTAAAATTTAATAAATATATATATATATATTTTTTTTTATAAGGGGATTTCACAGAAAAGGGGAAAACATGTATACTTTCCTTTCAGGGAGAGGTTTCTGTAGACATCACGCAATGCATGCATATAACAACCGCCGTAGTTCAGTTTGCTAAACCTTAAATACCATACGCATGCATGCATATAATTCACCAAAGCAAAGAATATAATGCAGATCAAAGCATTTTTTAGTAATATATAGCAATAGCCAAGTGCAACTGTCTGTCGGCCAGTCCGCCATGAAAAGTTTGTCTAGATTTGTATATCGATTCTGCCTAACAATCGTACTTGTATTTGTAATGGTTACAAAATGTGTTGTATTTTCTTATCTTGTCAATACAATTATGCTTTTGTAACCATGTTACAAAATGTGTTCCATTTGTTTATCTTGTCAATATATGCTTTTACAATATTATTATAACAACAGTGTGAGATCAAGATCTAGTTGGACAAGTAATGCCCTTAGGGTTGTACATCCTCCAGGTCTCTTTGTGTTGTTAGGAAGTGACACTTTTATAAGGCAATTTATCAGCTTGGTTTGGACAGTTAAGTCAGGACTCTATTGTGCCCATCGCGTCAGGTATACCTTGACGTGTTCGTTGGCGGACGGACTATAAACCTTAGAACTACACACACACACACACACACTGGTTTGGACAGTTAATCTATTTCCTCCATCAAACCCAGGAAGTCACCCTTCCATATGCAATTTCACCTGCAGGGATCTTGTATTACCACCATTACATGTCCTTCAAATTATTCATTTATATGCTATAGACTATTAAGGTGTTCAGATGCTTGAAGAATCCCTGCTTCCGTTAACAATTTCAAATGACACAGATATTTTACTGATAGGAGATATGAAAGTGCGTACTGCAAATAGATCTGATTGCATCATGGGTAGAAGTAACAAAATAGACATTGAAACATATAAAGATTTATTCGACAGAGATGAAACGATTGAACGTCGAACATCCTGTGATAATCTTTTAGATTTTTGCAAATCGCACGTTCTACGTATTGTTAATGGTCGCTTTTTCGGTGACAAAGGAAATGGGCAATTCACATATATTGGTCCTACCGGTAACAGTGTTATAGATTATCTTTTAGTATCTGATAATCTAACAGGTGCCTGAAAAGATTTCCAAATTGAAATGCGCAGCGAATCCACTTATTTCCCACTAAGATTTAAAATATCTAGCCATGCAACTTGTGGTAAGAATGACTCAAATGTCACACTTTAAATGAGAAATACGTGTTTACAGAAGATAACATAGACCTTTTGCGAAATAAACTGTCAAGGCTTTTAACAAATACATTTATACGCGATTTTACCAACAATATAATAGATGTATCGACTAACTTGGAAGATATTGTATTGACTTTTAATGGTGTTCTTTATGATAACGCAGAATGTTGTTTAAGGATGTTGGCTGGGCAAGTTTTGAGAGTCTAAACATTTTATTTTTAAATCATAGTTTTATTTGACAACTGAATTGTTTCATTTTTTTCCATTCTAGTAGATATGGATATAATGTAGGATTTAAGATAGTAACATACCAAATATTAAGCAATTTTTTTTTCATATTTTTTCCGTCATTTGTAATCATCTTTTGTTGTCAACAGCTATGGGTAGCTCTGAGCAGGATTTATCCTTTTGCTATTGAATAAATAAGATTTTTGTTTTTCAGTAGTGGAATACATATATAAAAGTAAATACTGAGCTAATTTTATTTTCGATCTCCATGTCATAATTATATATACAGTATTTTACATTGAAAATGTCAAAACAACTCCAAAATGGGTGTAATTTAAAGAATTTTAAATAAAAAATCATTAGAAGCCTGGTGACCTATATATATTTTTACTTGTTTTGAAAGAAATGTCATAGGACCTTGACATATTCAAGTTTTAAAAAAAGTTGATCATTAGAACATAATTTTTTATCTTGAATTCATTTTTCGGTAAAAACAAAAGTGGGCTCTATATATGTTTGCTTTTTAAAGTAAAAAGACGAATGAGGATTACAATTGTTTTTGTATGATTTGAAAGATATGTATATATGCATATATGCAATCGAAAATTAATTGTTGTTTTTCAATAACCGTAACGTTATGAAAACAATTGTGAAAATTTTCAATGACTATATTTTTCCTCTTTTTAGTGAAATTTTGAAGTTAGAAATATGTGCCTTCTTCAGTGACGTCTAGTGGGACAAAAAGTGTGGTGACCTAGAAGTTTTTTGATAATTTTGAATCTAAATTATACCAAAGAAGCTTTAAATATGAATTTAAAAAAAATCTCATCAGTACGTCCTTTCCCAGCCAACCTCCTTAAAACGAACGAAGAACTTTGTGAATATGCATCCAAAACGGTTTGACAGCACTTGTCGAGAACTGAAGAACATGAAAAATAAAAGTCTTCGAAAGTACCGAAGAAATAGGACCTACGTGACTATAAAGCCGCTAAAAACTATTTTAAAAACATGTGTGATAGTAAGCGTGAATCCTACAACCACCAGAAATTGAACGATCTTATAAACAAATCTGACAATCCTAAAAGATTCTGGAAAAAGTTAAAATGCATGTGTAATAAGCGAACCACAGATAATTCAAATAATATAAGCACAGCTGATTGGCAACGCTATTTTGAAACCCTATTTGAATGTGATGGTAATTAATTCCATAATTGCGAACTCAGATATTATGCCTGACAACAACACACATAATGAACTAGACGATTATATATAACTCGGAAATAACAGACGAAGATATTTTAAGAGCTGTTAAAGGTCTGAACAGCGGGTCATGTGCCGGTGAAGACAAGATTATACCTGATTTCTATAGACATTATTTTACCTATTGTAAGCAGACTATTTAACCGTTTATATAATACCGGAACATTCCCAGAATCATGGAGCCGGGCGAGTATTGTCGTATTTCATAAAAAGGGTGACGTGAACGTTCCAGGAAACTATAGGGGATTACTTTTAAACATATTTGGCAAAATATATACCAGTATACTAACAAAACGTATCTTATTCTATGTTAAAGGGAGTACATCAGGCTTTTCAAAGGGGTCTAGGGGTCCGACTTAAAATTGACAAATAATGATATTTTTTATTTTAAAGCACCTAAACATAATGAATGATCCTAAAAATGACCCCTTAGTTACAAGGAAATTCATTCTGTACAGCAATACGTGCTATCCTAGGTTACGCACCAGGGTTAATTCCGTCCTAGCTATATGGTGTATTCGAAGTTTAAACCTTAACAATATGGTTCCAACATCATATTTTGATGGATATAAGAGTTTAATCATGAATTGGAACATTTTTATAAATTAAGATATTTCTACAAAAATCATGATGTACTCCCTTTAATATGTTTGACAAAATAAAGGAACCTCAAGCCGGGTTTCGAGAACTATTCAATAACGGATTACGCATTTATTTTCCAAGCAATTATCAACAAGCAACTTTCGTCCATTTCATGAAATGTTTTGACTTGATTAACAGACAGAAATTATGGGAAAGATGCATATTAACTGGTTTCAAAGGTAAATTATACACAGCAATGTTGGGAATGTACAATTCTGTTCAGGCATGTGTTAAAACAAATGATAGACTAACTGAATATTTCAACTTCCCAATCGGCTTGAAATAAAGATGCGTTGCCTCATCGATCTTTTTCGTAATTTTTATAAATGAGCTTGTAACACTGCTTGAGGAAAGTGGAATCAAAGTTATCCAGCTATTTTCGGACACTACTGAAGTCTTGTCACTGTTGTTTGCAGATGACGTGGTTTAAACTTCAGATACAGTTGTAGGTTTACAAACATTTTTAAATTTGCTGAAATCATTATGTGATGATAAATATGTCAAGGTAACTATTGATAAAACAAAGATTATGGTATTTAAAAATGGTGGAACACTTTCAAAAATGGAAAAGTGGACGTTCAACGGTAAACTACGGTAATAGCAATAGTAAATAATTTTTCATATGTGGGCACTACTTTTAGCAGCCAACTTTCTCTCACCAGGATGGCAAATGATCAGACGTGTAAAGCTAAACGTGTGCTAGTTTCTGTCTTGTCAAATATGTACAACTACGGTCAACTTCCGAAACATGTCTTCTTCAATATCATTGATACAAAGATTAGCCCTATCTTACTTTATGGGTCAGAAATATGGGGTATTAAGCGGCAAAATTCAATAGAACTTATACATAACTACGCTTGTAAACGATATATATGTGTAAACGAAAAAACTACGAATGCTGCGGTGCTGGGCACTATGTGCGCTACCCGATGTTCATTGCTGCGACTAAACGAGTGATAAAATATTGGTGTAAAATCTAAAAATGGGAGATTTGATGGAAACAAAATGAAATATTTGAGTGATTGTGGACAAACAAACTGGACAAACGGTGTCAAACGTTTGCTAGATTATTGCGGCCTGGGACATGTTTGGATCGACCAACGTGTAACTAATGAAACAGTCTTCATAAACACATTTACACACATATTAAAGGACCAGTACCTTCAAGAGTGGTCTTCTTTAGTGAAAGACAGTTCGAAACTATCACTTTATTGCAATTTTAAAACCACGTTGGAACATTAAGAATACTTAAACTGCATCACTATAAGGAAGTTTAGGAACGCTATAGCTAAGCTAACATGTTCCTCTCATGACTTGGAAATTGAGAGAGGACATTATAAAATTGACAAAAATCAGAGAATTTGCTAATTATGTAAATGTGATATAGAAAATGAGTATTATTTCATCGTGGTATGCCAACAATTAGCACATATTAGACACCAATATATACCTAACAAATTTACTATTAATGCAACAGTCAACACGTTTAACATTTTAATGAGTTCCAGAAATCAGACTCTTATAAGAAATCTGTCAAAGTACTCATATTACGCGTTTAAAGAACGCCGTATGATTCTAGATTCCCAAATATAATACAGTATACTTGAATATATACTTAATTAATATATATACATTTGCAAAATGAATGTTTGTTTATAACACCTCACATTGATGTATAGTACGTATTGCATTTATCATTTTGACATGGGCCGGTGGCCAAAATCAATAACCATATTGTCATTGTCATAATTCTAATAACAGTGTTCTCCCCAGGCTATTAAGGCATGTCACATTTAACATGCCTTCAGAGCCAAAATGTTTTTGCAACATGCCTTAATTTCAAAAAGACATGTAACAAATTTTAATTATTACAAATTTTGTTTTGGCTTAAATAAGTAAAAAGCACAATATATGGAATCAGTAGCCTATTTCTTATATACAGCAAGTGCCTATCTAAGGCCAAAAAAAAGGGTCTGTTTCTGGTCTTTTCCCCCCAAAAAATAGGGTAGGTACGTAGGAAAATCTTTTTTTTTTAATCCTTACTATGCTAAATTCAAATCAAGAACATCAAAAGCATGTTTTCTTGAACATATTACATAATATGAGTGTTCCACAACATGCTTCAAAATGTGTGTGCCCTAAAAAGTTTAGGGTCGGGGCCTTAAAAATAGGGTCGGTCGGAAGACCAGATACATACCTTTTTTATTTGCCTAACAAACTACCCATGCATGTAGGGGTCAGGAATAAGGATACAATCTGAAGCATATTTTTTATGGTAAAAGCGACATGCCTTGAGAACACTGAGCTTATATTTTGTTGGTTGATTTGTTCAATTTATAAAGAAACTATTTTTTTTAGAATTTGAAGAAGTTGGAGTGTATAAGTATTAGGGACGAGATGGGTCATGTGGCTAAAGAAGACTTTTGCAAACGTCTTCCATTTGACCTAACTCACTGAACTTCATCATATAATTGAATTAAACTGTATTTAATGCGAAACATAAAAACTTCAGTATTATTATTCTCAACTGTTAACCTGTTAAGAAATTTCTACACTGATATTAAAGATTAGAAAATTGCAAGAATCTTTCTGCTATTTCAGTAGGATCGTGTTACGGTCTGCTCCCATGTCCTCTAATGCTCTTTGGTTTGACCTAGTGGGTGTTTGGACTCGACTGCTAATTCCCCAACTCCGGTATCTACTATCTAGCCCACAGGCACTGGTCCCACCAACCAAGGACCAAACCTCAAAGCAGCTAATGGGTCATTGATGACATATTACCATGATAGTATTGTCCGTTTGAACTCTTCCGACAGCCTTTTATCGATTGCTTCCAAACTTAAGCATCTATTGTTTGGGGCGCTTGTTTGAGCCAAAGGTTTTTTGGACTGTTGAGACAAAATTCAACTAGTACTCAAATAAAATGTATATCTCTGATACAGATAGATAGATAGATAGATACTTTATTGACTTAAACTTTTACAGTTTCTCATCATTACATACATAATTTGTAATACATAATTATAATCACATGACAGGTTACACATACTTCTACACACTCACTTATAGTTCAATTTTCAATACTCCTTAATTAATCATAGATCATATAAATCACACATTTTAATCAATAATCCAAGGATATCAAAAAACAAAAGGAATTATATATAAAATAACAATTTATGTGAGGATGTACTTGAATATATTTTAAGAAATAATATTTGGAATAGAACATCTGACAGTAAACGCCTCTGACAAATATTTACTTAAATTAAAAAGTTCTTTCTTCTTTGAAGATTGTAGAAGTGTTATAAATTTAAACATATTTGGCCTTTGTATGTAATATTTTCTGATATATTTCTTTCTAATATCATTATAAGCTGTACAAATTAAAACAAAGTGAAATTCGTCTTCAATATCAGTTGAATTACATATTTGACAAACTCTTTCATTTCTTTCAATCCTCTGTCTTGCATAACGACCTGTCTCAATTCTTAAGCTATGTGAAGATAAACGTAATTTAGTAAAAACACTTCGTAATCTTTTTGTACATAAAATATTCAGATAGTTTTCATATCCAAAATTATCTTTAACATGTCTATACAAACTTGATAATACTCTATTTTCTTGTAGATCAGTGTTCCATTTTTGAATAAAACAATCCACCAACCTCTGTTTAAAGCTAGATATAAAATGTTGATGGTTCACCCTTAAAGGATCATCCCATATATACATAAAGCCATACGTATTAAGCAGAGATTTTACATTGGATAACCAATTGTTTAAACCACTTTCACAATCAGATAATGAAGATTTATAAATAGATGATAAAATTATATTTTCTGTTTTAACTAATTTCAACCAATATCTAACTATTCTAGTATATCTTGTGATAAATAAAGGATAACGCGCCAATTCACCGTAAACACCAGCATTACTCGTGGTCAGTTTTACTCCTAGAATGTGTTTACAAAACTTGAGATGAATTCTCTCTATCTCTTTCGATTTTATGAAACCCCAGACTTCACAGCCGTAATTGAGTATTGATGAGACGAAAGCATCAAATAATTGAAGGGATGTTTTAGGTTTTAGTTCAGTTTTTCTTATGTTTGCAGTTAAAAGATTCATAGCTTTTAATGCTTTGCCGCACATAGCCTGTTGATTTAACGTATACGACCCTGTGTAGTTAAATACAACTCCAAGATAATTAAAATCATCTGAAACCTCTAATAATGCTCCGTTAAAAGAAAAGTTTTCATCAACGGTTACTCTACCTCTTTTACGAAAAACTATAACCTTTGTTTTTTCAGTATTTACTTCCAGACCCCAAGTTTCACAATATTCATATAGACGATTTAAGCTCATTTGCAGATCTTGCGGAGTATTACCTATTAACACCATATCATCAGCAAAAAGCAGTAAAATTAAAGAAATGTCATCTAATGATAAACCACTCTCTATTCTATTTTGCAAATATAACTCTAAATCTTCAATAAACAGTGCAAACATGATCGGAGACATTATCTCCCCTTGCTTCAAACCGACTGAAATACAGACATATTTAGTGGTAAATAAAAACACCTTCCTTTTTCAAATCGGTTGAGAAATAAAAATTTCACATGCAAAAGTTATTTTTGATAGGGCCTTTTCAATGCAAAATACTTTTTTAGGATTTATATTTACAAATGATTTTAATGTGTTGAATAAATGTAAATGAAAACACTCTGAAAGCAAAACATGAAGGGTAACTGAAGTTATTTGAAATTTCTTAATTTTCTGCTGTCCTGCCAACAAGGAATTTACATTGGAAAAGCCCATACAAAAATAATTTTGGCTGTAAAATATTTATTTCTCAACCGATTTTCAAAAGTAAGGTAGTTTTATTTCCCACTAAAATGCCAGTTCTGATGATATATAACGGATGCACATATTATTTAAATTGCTCAAGCTACTGCAGAAAAACATTTGGCTGAAACAAGCGCACCAAACAATAGCAACTAAATTGTTATCCGGCAAGGGCTACTCAACATATTTTGAATGACAAATGATACACATGATAACAAGGTTGTAAAGTTATATTTCTTCACCTGGGCCCTATATTCACACTGACAGCTTGTCTTGACACAGTCTTCACCTGGCTGCTTTACCACTCTGGCAGTTGTAGTTAATTTGACTGACATTATAGCTGAACATTCTGTAGAGTCATTAATCTAACCTTCATCTCTGCTCCTTATGTACTGCTTGCACTCTAGGCATGACTTTGGATATATTTACTTTCTATTGGTAGTATATTCGCACGAACCTGTGCTAATTTGTAGTACAGCTGTCACAGTCCAAAAACTTTATAACCACTTAGCATACTAGCTGTCTCGGCATATCGCAATAAATCTAATTTCATACATGTAGTACGATACATATAAATTATCTGTATTTACCGTGATTCCCATAGTGTGCTAGACTTTTCAAGTAGAAGTTGTTTGTTTTTTTTAAACTTTAAATTACAAGGTATATACATGCTTTTTTGCGTTTCATTTTCCTTCACAACTATAAATGTCTCACCTTAGTGCATATACTTCGAGGGGTCCTGGCAAAGCTATTGTATCCCCTTTTTATTCATATGTACTTACAATAGTTTTGCAATGACTCCTCGACATGCTAACATTGGCATATAGTAGTGCTATTTGATTTAGACACTTTCTGACTTGTGCAGTCCTACAGAAATGCCCAGGAAAGTTACTCAGCCAGGTCGTGTTACATGCTCAGCAGGGTCCATTTGTTAATTACTTGTTAATAAACACAGCACTGAGCAACACTGATCAGAGATATCAGGTTGCACTGTGGAGACAACAACAGATGGGAAGTTTGTGGTTTGTAAAACTGCATGTATAAAGAAAATCACAATACGTTTTAATGTATGAAATTTAATTACTAAAATGTATAATATATTAATGACTATCTTTAATTAATTATGAATACAAAATAGAGCTATTTCCTATAACATAAAATGTAACCAATGGTTTGAATGAATCTCACTTGTGTATACTATTTCTGTATTGACTGATATACAGTCAGTTTTAATTTACAGAACTGTATTAGACACTGTTGTAACACACTTTAATTTCAAATACAAACATTCCTTAGTGTAGTGTTCTATTTGAAAAAAATAAGACACGTTTTCCCCTAAAATAGTGTAAACATCAACACCAATAAATATGGGAATAACAATTTACATTCTAGTTTTGAACAAATAATAGTTGAAACTAGTTAATAGTATGCGAAGTATGAAAGAACATCCAAAATAGTATGTTTCTGTATATTTAAACGGACACACGGCAATCTCGATTTTTTTTAAAATCTCACGGCGTCCCGTTAGTTTTGAACATAACTTGTATATGTGCAATCATTAATATTTATTAATCGAATAGTTCAAAGCAAATCGTTTTTACATATTACGAACTTTTGATCATATTGCACCAATATACGAAATTTGGTAGAATAATGAAGGAAACTGAAACTCATTTTTTATTTAATTATACGCATGCAGTTTTAAGTAAAAATGTGGCCGGAATAATAAATGGAGGTGTTGATTTTAACGCTTGAATACAGCATCAAGATTGCCATGTGTCCCTTTCAGTGTGTGGATTATACATTCATGTAGGGACACGGTATATGGTGACTATATACAACATGTACATATCCTTCATCAGAAAATTATTTCTAGTATTCTGTACAACTAATGAATTGAGAATCCAGTTTACAATGTAGATAGACGTATATTAAACAGGTCCTTCAAATATATAAAACATAAAATTACGCTTGACTGAAATTGTATGAAAATGACGTTTGACTGAAATTGTATGTGTGTAAACTCGACTAGAATTTTAATTAAAAGTTGACTTCAGGAGACTTTTTTTTTTTAAAGTACATATAAATATAACATGTAAACAATGTGACTAGCATCACGTTATTGGTACTGTCACAAGTTCACCTAGAGACATTATTGAACTACAAAGGTAGGGCGGTCTATGCTCTAGTTAGCTCTACAGTCAACTTAACAGAGACACTCATGACTTGAGAATGACTGGGCTTTACTTTGGCATTTTCAGACTTTTACATAAATACAATACAGATATGTTCATCCATTTTAATGCTCAACAGTCGTTTTCTCCGAGCTCCGCTTTGAAACGTCGCTTCCTTGTCGGTAGTGACGTCATATCAGGCAGATCCGTGAAGGACCAAAGTCGTACTCTACCTCTCCGCATACACTCTTTTTCAAACAATAACTTTCTAGGAAGTGCGGATGAACTCCAGCTGTATCTGTATACCCTTTTTGCAGCTGCATCAAATCTGCAAGTCTTTCTAAAGCATACTGCAGTGAAAACCATTTCCGTGGATCGCTGGTTCTGTACCCACACTTTTGAGTAAGATACACTCTTGCAAATAGTGATAGCTCTCTCTGTGTCTCTGTCTCTCTCTCTCTCTCTCTCTCTCTCTCTCCAGGATACATACATAAAGTTACAAAAACAAGCACATACATTTCGGAATAAAATGATTAAAAGCAAACATTAATAACGTAATAAAAACCAACACGCTTATAGTATTAATTGGTTTATGTTTTTGCTTTTAAAGAATTTTTCCGACATATATGTGTTTGTTTTTGTAACTTTATGTATGTATCCTGAAGAAGGCGATAAAAGCCGGAAATGTTCGATATAAATGTGTTGGTTTAAGCACTGTTTGGTTGATAATTTGTCTTTAAGTTATATATATATTATGAGCCAGTCTTATGTTTTCAAAGTAGACATGGTAGATTATCAAAACATATTTCTCAATAAACTTAATAAAAAATATATAAAATTCTTATCATTGCACATCTGGCAGTTTAGGGTGAATTTCCTAAAACAACACATCCATACTGTATCTGCTTAATAAGATAAGTTTGACCACACTGACCTGTGGTAATGCAGGTCAGTGTGGTATTACAGTACTGCTATAGAGCAATACACCCTGTACCATGTGTTGCAATAAATAATGGTCTTAAGCTATCAGTTAACTGTTATAATAATTAGACCTTATGCAGAGCACAGAAAGGGGAAACACTGCATAAGATAAGCCCAGAAAGCAGCTCACCAGTGAGCAAGCCTGTACTGTTACTTCTGAGTAACCATGACATTATAATTTCCTGCCTAAGCGGTCAGTGTGGTCAATTTCACAGCAGGGGAGCAATTATTTTGTGATAAGCCTATGATAAAATGATTCTGGCTGCCCATATGTTTACACTAAATGAATTGATCATGTTACTAGTATGCCACACATTTCTGGAACTACAGATTTTTTTATAGCAAAACTTATTTGAAAGATTCGAATACTATTCTAACACTGGTGCTATTCAAGCAATATATTGTTTAATTGAAATAAATGCCTTGATTTACACCCAGGATCCATTATCATATAATTCTAGCAAACAAATCATCATAACTAGTAATTCCATCTATTGACATACAGTATACATTTAACTAAGCAGTTCCCTATATGGCAATCTGAACTATTATTTATTCAAAAATGTTTTATCTTACGGAGATATCTTTCTAAGCTAGAGAGATAGCTCCTTAAGTTAAGAGATATATTTGTAAGACAAAGAGACATCTCCTTAAGGAAGAAATATATCTCTTTAAGGGTATAAGAAAGATATCTCTTTAATTCCAGGAGATATCTCTCATTCTTAAGGAGATATCTCTGTAACATATAAATATATCTCTTTAACTTAAAGAGATATCTCTTTTGCTAAACAAAATATCTTGTTTTCAGTCATATCTCTAAGTTAAAGAGATATCTCTGTAGCGCTGAGAGATATCTGTATAAGACAGAGAGATATCTCCATTACAACGAAAGATATCTCTTCAGAACGAGAGATATCTCTCAAAGAACAGAGATATATCTTTAAAAATAGAGATATCTCTCTTATATAGAAGATATCTCTGTAAGATAATTTATTCAAAAACAAGCTATCTTTTTTATCTTACAGAGATATCTTTCTAAGCTAGAAAGATATCTTCTTAAGTTAAAGAGATATACTTGTAAGACAAAGAGATGTCTCCTTAAGGAAGAAAAACATATTTTTAATGGTATTAGAAATATATATCTCTAACTTCAGGAGATATCTCTCATTCTTAAGGAGATATCTCTGTAACTTATAAAGATATCTCTTTAACTTAAAGAGATATCTCTCTTGCTAAACAAGATATCTTGTTTTCAGAGATATCTATGTAGGTTAAAGAGATATCTCTGTAGCGCTGAAAGATATCTATCTAAGACACCTCCATTACAAAGAAAGGTATCTTCAGAATGAGAGATATCTCTCAAAGAACAGAGATTTTTAATGCTCATCGACATAATTTTATTATTATTAAAAATTATAATTTACATACTCAGTGTACTGCTGAAATTGCTTTCTCTAAAAACATAATAATCACTATACTTGATCAGTTTGCGTGTGTTGTTATTGTAAGTTTATGTCAGACAATTATATTGCTATGTACAGTATGTGAACAATACAAATACCATTACAATTATGGATATTGATAATGTTTCTAAGACACATTCTGAGTAAAACATTTCTCATACTCTTTTAATGACATTTTTGCTATTAAAATTTTCTTATGTCATCAACATTTTCTATCAATAAAATGTTTTGTAAATGTATGCATTGTGTTGCTTATCCTCTGTGAATGAAAAACATGATGAATGATTTGTACTTGTAAAATTCCACACTGACCACTGCTGACTGCCCATGTGGTTTAAATATGATAAGAATCATATTGATAACAAACCGTGAAGAATTTAGGGGTCAGAGCTGGGTAATATAACATGTCTTGTAGAGGTGTTAATTGGATAAACCGTTATTCTGTCCAGCAGAATTTTGGGGAAATGTGGGCATAAAGAACAGAGTGTGTGGGTATTTCTTTCAACATACAAATAGACAACGTTCTTTCTTTTAGATTGGTAAAGTATATTAGTATTTCTTGGGTAATATAAAACTTCGCGGATAGCAATTAACTAGTCCTGTCACGCAATCAAGATGTTGCGTTATACATAAACAACGAAAACATCAACACACACGCCAGAAAAGTTTTAAATAATTTCACAATATATATATATATTCAAAATACAAAAGACCTTTAGGTCCATGAGTACACAGGTACAACACAATACATTATATATACACACGGCAATAAAAGGCAACATATAAAGTCTATTTTGACAAATATCAGTCAAATATCATGTTTTGTCATACATTTTTTCCATTAATCACTTACTAAGAAGTGTTTCAGTTCACGGTTCGTTCTCTTGGGAGAGTAAAAGAGTGATTATTTATATATATATATATATCAACATGTAATGCATGATTTTATTATGTATATATATATATATATACATACATATACACATACATATATACACACATATCTTTTTATTTTTTATTTTTATTAAACTCAAACCTGTCTCAAATAGTCACTCATGCAGAGGCTCAAAATTAGCCGGTAAAAATCCGTGACCACTAAATATATATAATTTCAATTGAATTTAAGATAATTATATGTAACTTAAATTAAAATTTAAGATAATAGCAGATCTATTAAATATACGTCTGATTAAGACAGGTGTCTATCCATTTTACGTGACCGCTAAAACAGGTTTGATTGCACATGTATTTTTTAATATCAACATATTTTAATACTTATGAGTGTTAGTAGCAAACAATGGTTAACAAGAGCTATACTAATTGATTTGTAATACTATGATCAATTATTATAGATAATAGAATTTCTTAGTCTAAACCCCTCATATACATATGTAGATAGATTTCTTATAGTTGTTTCATTTTCACATGTTGTTAACTGAATGAACTTCGGAATATTTGGCCTAAACCAGAAATGGCGATTTATATATTTTTTCCTTCAATCAGTATATAGTGTACATTCTAAAATAAAATGAAATTCGTCTTCCAATGTGTTACAAACGGAACATGTCCTTTCCTTAACTGGTGTTTTGTGTGGCTTATGCCAACGCCCTGACTCTATATGTAACCTATGTGATGACATTCTCAGTTGTGACAGGGAGTACGTATAACGTACTCCCTGGTTGTGACAAGACCACACGGAATTTTCTTATTTTAACAATATCTAAGTAAGGTTTATACGTAAACTCATGAAACAACGACTATGTATTAGCCCTAGTCGATTCATGTATACGTGTATTCCAGTTTTGTATAAAAGTATCGGTTAATCTTTGTTTATATATATAATGTCATGGTTTCTTTCTAGTTTCATCACTGCAGTGCTTTGAATGTTCGAGTTTCCATGACAAAAACTGTGGCGTGACCTGGGGATACGAAGTGGATGGTGGCGAAGGGGACAAGTACCTCACTACGTGTATCGGAGGAGATAATGTTGCGTGTAGGAAGTTAGAATACGAACATCACACCGGTAACTATCGCCACCACAGTTGGTTAATTTGACTTCGTTTAGGAATAAACATACAATGATGCGAACTCGTTTCAGGACTGCCTTATTTTACGTTATATTGATAAATGATGACGTTTTTACATTGGCACCTAGTCCAGAGATCGGTCTTCTTATTTTGAGGGACTGGCGTGGCCCAGTGGATAGCACGGTGGCCTAGAGATCCAGAGTTCCCGGGTTCAAGCATCACCGACGCCTCTCAGTTTCGTCGATTTGTTCATGGGCAAGACACTTTCCCTTATCCTCGTTCGCTGGAGGAAGGCATAAGCTTGGTAGTCCCGTATATCGGAGTCTATCCTTCGAACAAGTTAAAGGAGTTTAAAGAGGTCCATAAAGGACCATAGGAGTGTGTACTCGTTAGTAATAGTAGAACAGGTTCCCGCATTCCTATTTATCCTTCCCTTCTCTCTGAGGCGGCTCTAAATAACTTATAATGTGTCGATGAGCCGTTAAGCAACATTCAATTGTATTCTAATTCTGTCTTTTATATCTCTGCCAGGTCGTATCGTGACTCGCTCTTGTTGGAACACAACCAAGCCGGAACTGGCTAGGCCAACATTGGAGTGCAATAAGATGTTACACGGGAATGTATGCTACTGCGCCAATGACGAACCATGCAACGGGAAACAACTCTTACAGCCTCAAGTTGTGCTTCTTTTTGGATTAGCTACCTTACTTTATATTTTGTTTAGATAATCGAACTGGCCGGGCCATAGTGGTCAAGGAGTACCATGCAACGAAAAACAACTCTTACAACCTCAAGTTTTTCTTCCTTTTTGGATAAGCCCCCTTACATTTAAGTATTTCTGTAATTAGATAATAATAGACAATGGATCACGATAAACGAAGAGCTCATTTAGACTATATGTAGCTTTATTTAAACAGCTGTAATTATGCGCAGCTTTAATGAAATAGCTAATATTCATAAACAGCTTTATTTAATTAGCTAATATACATAAATGACGCTATTTAAATAGCTATAATTTAAACATTTTAATATGGCGCCAAGGCGCGTAGATTCCTATACGTACGCAGATACGCAAATTTTAACCCCAACCCCTTCCCCACAAAAAACACACAACAACAACAACAAAAAAACAACATGATTCATTTCAAAGCAATTTTAATGATTTGTTAGTATTGCGATCAACCATGCGTATGACGAAAACTGACGCCCACCCAAAGACTGTCGAGTACTTAGTGCAAACCGTTACACTAGGACCCAACGGAAAGAGAAATTTCGTTTGATTGAAATACCAATTTCCGTTTGATATACTAGACTCAAAAGTGACCCGCCCGTACTACTGTGTATAGCTATCACCAATAACACTCAAAAGTGACCCGCCCGTACATCGTGTGTACAGCTATCACCAATAAAACATAAAAGTGACCCGCCCGTACATCGTGTGTACAGCTATCACCAATAACACTCAAAAGTGACCCGCCCGTACATCGTGTATACAGCTATCACCAATAACATTTGTTATATTTTCTGAGATTACGACCTCATTCGCCCTAACAGTTTGGTATGTGTGTGTGCGTGTGTGCATGTGTGTGTGTGTGTTGGTTGCTGGGAGTGGATGCTACCTTTATATTCATTTGTATATAGTGTGAGTTTGAAACGTGTATGTGTGTGTGTGTGTGTGTGCGTGTGTTCGTCAGTGTGTGTTATCTATATATACCAGAAAGTGAATGCTATCAGTATTATATATAATTATTGTTTCACGGTGAAAATGTTCTAAGAATTAAATACTTATAACAACAATTTGTGTTTTCTCGTGATTTAAACGATTTCAAATCAAATAAAAATATTGTTTTCTCTTGGTTCATACATGAACACATGAGGTAATGCATTCATATTTATATAATTATAACACTTGAAGATATACGCTTGAAGAAATTAACCATCATTTAAATAACGGCAAAGATCCTAAGTATAGGATAGAGGCTATGAAGAGAAATTTTCACCGAAACCGAAAGGGAGGGAGCGTAGCGTAGTCTCTATCCGGCTTAGTGTTTACGATAGGTTTTATCGATAGGTCACATTCTAAACCATGAAGAGCTCTGGTAGCAAAATTTCATGAATAAATGGTGCAAGTATTTGAAATTTGAGTAAACACTTAAATATATTTTGTGTATGTTTGCCCTTCAAGATAATTATTATTTACCTAGTACCAGTAGAAATATCATTCTTGTACATGTCCTGTTCCTTGTGTTTTATTCTTTGTCATTATACATTTTATTAAATTGTGTAGAGTAAATCAGAATAAAGCCTTAGTTGTGTTAATATCTTACTTAATATTGACTATTTATTATTAATACTGATTAAAATAAAATACATTCTATTTTCTTCTTTTCTTTTTTCGTTTTTTAGCTCTACTGATCAGAGATCAGCAGAGCTTATGCCGTGGTGCGGCGTCCGTCGTCCGTCTGTCCGTCTGTCTGTCCGTAAACATTTTTTTGTAGCGACAACTCCTCTGAAACTACTGAATGGATTTTCATGAAACTTTACAGAAATGTTGCCCATGAAGTCTAGTTGATCCTAGCAAAAATTCATGTTGATGTGAAATCCAAGATGGCCGCCAAATCTAAAAATAGGTTTTTAAAAAAACAAGTTTGTAGCGACTACTTCTTGAAAACTATAAGTGATATTGATATAGGACTTTTTCTATGATCAGCATGACATGATGTTGGTCCTTGTCAAAAATCGTTTTGATTCAACGTTAAACATGGCTGCCAGCGGCCATCTTTGTTTACATAGAATTATATAATGAAAACTTGTAGCGACTACTCCTCTGAAACTACTTGACGGATTTTCATGAAACTTCACAGGCATGTTGCTTTTGATGACTTATTGATCCTAGCAAAATTTTAGGTCGGCCGGAAAATCAAGATGGCCGCCACGACTAAAAATAATTTTTCAAAATACAAGTTTGTAGCGACTTCTTCTTGAAAACTATAAGTGATATTGATATGGGACTTTTTCTAAAATGATCAGCATGACATGATGTTGGTCCTTGTCAAAAATTGTTTTGATTCAACGTTAAACATTGCTGCCAGCGGCCATCTTTGTTTACATAGAGTTATATAGTAAAAACTTGTAACGACTACTCCTTTGAAACTACTTGGCGGATTTTCATGACACTTTACAGGAATGTTGCTCTTAATGTCTAATTGATCCTAGCAAAATTTCAGATCGGCCAGAAATTCAAGATGGCCGCCACAGCTATAAAATAGATTTTTAAAGTTTGTAGCTACTACATCTTGAAAACTATAAGTGATATTGATATGGGACTTTTTGTAAAATGATCAGCATGACATGATGGTTATCAGAGTCAAACATTTTTTTGATTCGACGTTAAACATGGCTGCCAGTGGCCATCTTTGTTGAGATAGAGTTATATAATGAAAACTTGTAGCGACTACCCCTCTGAAACTACTTGACGGATTTTCATGAAACTTCACAGGAATGTTGCTCTTGATGTCTCATTGATCCTAGCAAAATTTCAGATGACCTCTTGTTTCCTTTTCTTGCCTTTCCTTTTTCTCATTGTTCTTTTCTTTT
Organism: Cyrtodaria siliqua; assembly: GCA_037043455.1. Classification (NCBI taxonomy): domain Eukaryota; kingdom Metazoa; phylum Mollusca; class Bivalvia; order Adapedonta; family Hiatellidae; genus Cyrtodaria; species Cyrtodaria siliqua. The sequence goes on from JAWPHD010001637.1 coordinate 120,252, forward strand.
TTCTTTTCTTTTCTATATCAGTTTATTCATCTTAAACGGGTTTAAATCAAAGTAGAAACAGTTTGTTATATTTAGCACTCGAAAAGCCCAAACTCATTAAACATACAGCTCTAAATTTCGTCATCATCAAGAGAGAAAAATGATCTGTTTCAAACCAGATTACCAGAAAGAAAACAATTAAGCGCAGAATACATTTTGATCATAATACACTTACTGTGCATTTCAGTGTACCTATGCGTCAAATATGAATCGAGATTTTTTTTTATTACTTTCTATATGTTTTCATACCTGATATGGTTGAAAAGAATGAAAACGGACGCGCCTGAATCTGTTTTCAATCTTCGCCTAGCCATCCTGTAAGCTTCGCAAAGTCAAAATTCATTTTGAACAAATATGGCGACGTCGGAAGATTCCATTTTTCTAGGGTAGGGTGAATTAAAAAATCAGTTGCCCAACAGTGGTGTAAATTACAAATTATAACCGCAATATACTATATTTGCTAGATATAATGGTTTTAATTTCAAAATAAAGGATAAGTATAATTGATTGGCGGAGGTGCTGAACATTGAACAACAACACAACCCTGCATAACCTACGTTTTACTTGGTACATCTGAACCCTAGAAACAGACATGTGCAGAAGACAATTTTTAAAAATAACGTCGCCATGTTTGAATTTTTACAATGGAAACAATGGGGTCAAAATGAATTTTAGGCTTTGTGAAGCATACCGGATGGCTATGGCAGGATTGCAAACAGATCCAGGAGCGTCTATTTTCATTCTGTCTAACCATATCAGGTATGAAAACAAAGTAAGCGATACAAAAAATATCTCGATTCATTTTGGACGCACAGGCATCCTGAAATGCACAGTAGTAACGATTTTGCCTATTCGTTGCATATAGTAAATTGTGTTCAATAAACATAAACCTCGTATGGATACTGGGAAACTGACCTTTTGAAGAAGCCAATATGTTTACTATTTAAAATCAGACCGAAAAAGTAGATGGGTATTAGTTACTTATAGCACAGACCTAATTTGTTATTAGGTCTTTGCTTATAGAAACATATTTATAGATACTAGGTCAAATGTAATCATTTTTACAATAACTCATATTATTAAATTCAAATACACACCGTAAAGACACTGTTCACTTTTAACATTCATATCTACTGAATAACTGTCTAAAACATGAAGAGCTGAATTCGTCATAAACAGGACTACCTATTATTCAGCCAAAAAGAAACAGGAATAATAATAATAATAATAATAATAATAATTAGTATTATTAATACTACTACTACTACTACTACTACTACTACTACTACTACTAATAATAATAATAATAAAAACAAAAACTTTGTGTTCACGAATAATCCCAAGAATATTTCCACAAATGCTGGAACCAGACATACGTGGAGAAATGGGCACCGTCTACATGTTCGGAAGAAGACCCAAAAGGCGGTGTCGCCTGTCACTTCAAAGCGGACGCTTGCAACGGACAACGACCTCTATTAGCGTCAATATTTGTCTCTGTTAGAGGGGCAGATTGGTGAAAAAAATGTGCATTGTTTGACAAAAGCACCAAACTTTGCAAATAGCTAGACAATACCATTCTGAAAAAATATGGCTATGGACCCACGCCAGAATTTTCAAAATGGCCGCCATTTTCAAAATGGCCGCCAAATATGTAATAATTAATCAGTTGAACCTATATGTATCAGGTTTTAACAACATATATTATGACAATCGCAACACATTCCGCAAAATGATAGGCATAGGGTTATGAAATACAATCTAGGTATATTTTAAGTTGCAAATGGCTACCGTTTTCAAAATGGCTCCAAAACGTGTTGAAAATAGTAAAAAGTGTAATCCGTTTAAAAGTTGTTTGTAAGAAAGTAATTAATATGTTGAATTTGTACACTCAGTTGTCTTGGCATATTATTTGTTTGTTAATATTGTAATAAATAGTTATTTAGAGGCTCCCTATGGTCAATGTGGTGAGGGATTTACAAGTTTAAGTCAAATTTCACTTCCGATTGACTCTAGGTTTTCTCCAGCCTTTGGAATTTCTGAAGGGTACTAAACTAATTTTCTTATCAAAAACTGTCTGTTCATTAAAACATATATTTGTAAAACCCTAAAACACATTGACTTGGTAAACCTTATTTACAAGACAAAACAAGTAAACAAAACCTAAACGCGAAGACATTTTATGCTAACGGATTAACTGCAAAACTATATAGTTGCCGAGCAGAAATGAAATTGGCCTGAAACCCAATGTGAAGATCATAATGGCATTTTGCGCAGAAACTTTCGTATTTAAAATGGAGGCACTTAAAAGAATATGAGACTTGTTTGAAGACTATAGATGGGCCAGTGCCCATGAGGCAATTATGACACTGCAGATTTCTTTCTGAAATAAACGCATGCATCAGGGAATGCTCATCACGTGATTACCATACATATGGTAGACGGGCTTACAGTTATTTGAAGTGTCAGCAAGGCGAGCTTTAGACCATTTAATATTGCACATGACGATCATAAAGAGAAAACAAAAGTTCACAATTGCAGTACTGTTCAGTTACACTTTAAATCTTAAAATTAGTCATCTCTGTGTGTGAAATAAACTTCATTAGTGTTGTCTCATCATTACCGAATAAACTAGCTCACAAGAAGAAATATAAGATTGTGAAAGAATATGCAGGTGCAGTAGGTGCTGTAAACATATCGCAGCTGCCACACTGGATGATCTCTGAACCAGATATGGTTAGAGTTATCTGTTAATTTTAGTTATTGCAATAATTCATCAGGCGCTGCCTTTGAAAAGACTCTGATATTTTCCATCATGAACAAGTTAAAGATGTTCGTAAGACAGTTTGGGTGACACAGTAGAGGAATAAGAACATATATTCAAGGACAATATTGAGGATTTACTGGTACTTGACTTACGTTACATAGACGACTCTCGTGTGACAGAAATTGCAACAAATAGGTAAATTATGTAATGCAAAGCATGACACGTTTGTAACAGAGCTTATAGATGACATAACCAAGTCTGTCTTTAAACAGATAAACCAGAACATGTTTTCCTTCCTCAGTGGTCACCTACAAGAGATGCTTTAACTTGCTTTCTCTTCTCGCATATATATGTATCATATTCGGTTCCGATTTACGGCAGATTAAGGTCTCTCACCAGCCTTTCCTAACTTTGAAAAACTGTTTTGGATTTTAATCAGACTATACCAGCTGCTTTAAATTGCATTTTAATGCTTGCTATATATTAGTAAATAATGATTAACAAGATCTTTTACATATTGTTGAATGTCACTTGCAGAAGGTTTAGTAGGTGATGGCCATAATCAGCGCTCTGACCAGGAACGTGTATGAAACGTTCCTGCTCTGACTAACTGGCATAGCAATAGGTTGCGATAGACGAGAAACTAAAAACACGTTCATTAAAACAGAGCCTTGTATCAGACAAGGAGACTGGGACTGATCTCGATCATTTTACGATACGATACAATGCGTGTGTTGCATGTGGCATGTGCCAAACAATACTTCATTAAACGTATGCCATATACAGTAGACACAGACGTTGTAGCACATGTTATAGCAATGGTAAAGTAAATACAGTTATATGAGATAGGTGTTTGTTTTAGGTTCTTCGTTGCACACTGTATAGCCTATTCATTAGTTCATAAAAACCAAGACGAAAAGTTGCTTTTCTCACTTACTAAATGCAATGAAATACCTTCATTTGCTGAAAAAGGTAAAACCTTTGCACGGAAAATCTGGAAATACTATGTTGAGGTTGCACAAGCTTTCCAATTCCAAAAGTTGTTCTTGTTGGAAAATGTATGTCAAGAGGAAGTGCAGGTTTGACACCAATTGATGTAGCTCTTTTCAAGGACACCTGCCGAGTAGTTTACAGGTTGCAACTTGACATTGTTGGAGACATGGCCTTTAGGTCCACCTGTGAAATGCCTACATCCGGTGACTGCGGTTGGACGAGGGTATGTTGAAACCATTTTCGATAACGCTACCACAGGCATCAGCGTTTGCAAAGGACTTTTAAATGTAGATGTCAAAGAGACAAGTGTGTTGCAATTTAAAACAAAGTGTCAAAGCAGGAATGATGTTTACAGTCTTTTAAAAATGAGATGTTGGGTACCGTGACTGTGATTAAGAAAAGTTGTATCATTCAGATCAAAGATAGTAAGATTGGATTACATGTAGTGTTAGCTCTCACATTGAAAATGTTCAAATGATATGACCATTTATTACATTTGAGTTTGTGTATCATAACAAACTTCTTTTTGAATTTGTTTTCTGGTGGTCTCTTGTTAATATTGTTTAAATCAACAAATGTAATTTAAGGTCGTAATTAAATCTAATTCCGATAAATCGGAGATGAAACATATTGTTTAAGTATCATTTCCGATATTTTTTCTCCAAGCGTTTAGAAGACTCGGCAAGCTTGATTTTTTTATAACCTGCGGCGTCCCATTAGTTTTGTTACTTCATATGCATGTTTTAAAAGTAGTTGTAATAATTATGTAAATAGTTCAAGGCAAATTAGTTTTACATATTGCTCATTGGGGGAATACATTGCACCAATAATATGTTAAAACTTGTGATTGAATAACCACAAAAAAAATCTGCATTGTATTTAAGTATATGCAAAAAGTTTTAAGGTCAAATTGATATTGGATTAATCAATTTAGATGCTTGATAAATGATTCAAGATTGTTGAGTATAACTTTAATAGTGTTTTACCAAGTCACTGCATGTATACTTACGAGTTATTATATACTAAAAGCCGCTAATAAAGATGAGACTGAAACTTAAACACACTTCAGAAATGCTTAAGGCTAAATACGACTAAGACAAAACTAGTCTCAGAGTTGGCATAGTATGTATACATGTGTAAAACCCCTAACCCCTGAAGTGGGCGTATCTAACAACTATTTATTGAAGTAGACATACACATAAATATATCAAGACAACATCTTTGTAAAACACATTAACATTTTGATTGCTTTATAAAAAAAAAGTGTCGGGATAATCACAGTATAGTGCCGGGATAATGACAGTCTAGAGTCGGGATAATCACAGTATAGTGTCGGGATAATCACAATATAGTGTCGGGATAATCACGGTCTAGTGTCGGGATAATCACGGTATAGTGTCGGGATAATCACGGTCTTGTGTCGGGATAATGACAGTATAGTGTCGGGATAACCACGGTCTAGTGTCGGGATAACCACCGTATAGTGTCGGGATAATCACAGTATAGTGTCGGGATAATCACAGTATAGTGTCTGGATAACCACTGTATAGTGTCTGGATAATCACGGTCTAGTGTCTGGATAATCACGGTATAGTGTCGGGATAACCACCGTATAGAGTCGGGATAACCACCGTATAGTGTCGGGATAACCACCGTATAGAGTCGGGATAATCACAGTATAGTGTCTGGATAACCACTGTATAGTGTCTGGATAATCACAGTATAGTGTCGGGATAATCACAGTTAAGTGTTGGGATAATCACAGTCTAGTGTCGAAATAATCACGGTATAGTGTCGGGATAATCACGGTATAGTGTCGGGATAATCACGGTCTTGTGTCGGGATAATCACAGTATAATGTCGAGATAATCACGGTATAGTGTCGGGATAATCACGGTATAGTGTCGGGATAATCACGGTCTAGTGTCTGGATAATCACGGTATAGTGTCGGGATAACCACCGTATAGTGTCGGGATAACCACCGTATAGAGTCGGGATAATCACAGTATAATGTCGGGATAACCACCGTATAGTGTCTGGATAATCACAGTATAGTTTCTGGATAATCACAGTCTAGTGTCGGGAAAATCACGGTATAGTGTCGGGATAACCACGGTATAGTGTCGGGAAAACCGCGGTATAGTGTCGGGATAATCACAGTATAGTGTCGGGATAATCACGGTATAGTGTCGGGGATAACCACAGTATAGTGTCGGGATAACCGCAGTATAGTGTCGGGATAATCACGGTATAGTGTCGGGATAACCACAGTATAGTGTCGGGATAACCGCAGTATAGTGTCGGGATAATCACAGTCTAGTGTCTGGATAATCACGGTCTAGTGTTTAAACATTCATACATATGTACACATTGTACAGTTCTATTTCAGTTCGGTATTTGAAAAAATACTGGAAGAAAACTATAACGTTTACAAATGCCTGCGTTTTTCTGGGCTCTGTCCACATTTGGCTGTATCGGAGTTGGGAAATGAAAAAATAAATAAAATAAAATAAAAATAAAGAAATAAAAAACGTTGTTCGTGTTTTAAGTTTTCTTGTAAACATGACCCAGAGTACTGTAGTTAGTCTATAACTTAAGTACTCTGGGACATTTTTTCAGGAAAACTTAAAACATGTTTATTTTCAACAAATAACACTCTAACTACAGTAATATAGGACATTTTTTTCAGGAAAACTTAAAATATGTTTGTTTTCAACAAATAACACGAATTTTGTTTTAGTTCTCAACACCGATACAGCTACCTGTGGCTCTCTCATCCTGCAAGACGTCTGTCATCAAATGTCTTATTAGGGAGTCAGAACCCCAAAGATTGTACGTTTAACTTTTTGCAACATCAACATATAAATAGTAAAAAAAAAAAAAAAGACAAAAAGTAAAAGAGACGTCTTGGACTCAATGGTTCACAGTTAACGAACATGCGACCGACTGGCTCGAAGGAAAACTTAATCGAATGTATGTCATTTGTGTGCACTGTTTTTAATATTCGATGTTTAACACCTGTTTGTTACTGTTTAGTGTTATATTTAAAATTAAGCTCACTTTGTTAATAATATATACATGTACGTATATGTTCATGTATCAACTTTTTTTCTTTCGTCTTCCTTTAACTTTTTTTTGCTGCCAAATGAGCACGTATATATCTCCTGCCAAGTATGCCCTTTTCTGCATAGGCAACATTACTGTCGAATTGACATTTTTAGAACGTACTCGCCTGGATAAGTGCAACCAAACCTGTATAACATTTTTGGCCTGTAACAACGACAGTTTGCGCAATTATACTGTGTGGACCTGCCAAGAAGTTTGTGAAGAACTTATTTTCCTATTAGATAATATTTTCCTAATGTATGGATCTTCTACCGTTTATAGCCATGTTTGTTGTCGATATTCCTATGAATACGAACACAATGCATCTCTTTGTTTGTATTGCTATGAAAGATCGAGTTTTCATGTTGTGTCTTTTACCATATACTCAGGCAGATGTAATTGTAGACTTCAGTTATCTCGGTATCTGGATGATATCATGGACATGCACAATCCTTTCTTTTCTAGTATGGTAAATAATATCTGTCCTAAAAAAGTTCAACTCAACAAAGCTAATATTTCTGATACTGCCGCTTCTTTACTCGATTTATATGATTACATCTTTCTATTGAAAATAAAGAAATAATTCGCAAAATCTATTACAAGAGAGTTGATTTTTTATATTGTTAATTATACCCACTTAGATGGGGACGTTCCCCGAGAAACTCATGGGGTCTATGTTTCTCAACTTAGACGTTTTACTAGAGCTTGTACTCGAGTTGAGGACTTTAATATTCGTAATATTTGTAAATTAAAAGCTGCTCCAGCAGGGCTACCGTTATCATGAACATCGAAAAACATTTACAAAATTGTGTTATCGTAGCACTAAAATAAAAAGCAATTTAAGAACTCTTCTGCGACAAGGACTATATATCACAACATGACTTCTATGGTGACATAATTTACAAACTTCATAAGATCCTTGGTCATAATCACTTTCATGCGATCTTTATTAAACTTGTTAAAAGGTTTATCAAAATAGGTTATGGCCCTATCATTTTGCACCGCATGTTTAGTAGCTGACTCATCTATGCATTTCTTTGTTTGCGATGACCAGACATATCTTGGATCAATATGATTGACGGTAGCGTTTGACGTTTGTCTTAAATATTATCTTGTCGTACCTTTAATGGTTTGTTCTCTTGTTGCTCTGGCTTCTGCCAAGTCATTGAGCACTTGAATGGTGCCTTTCTATGCTTTTTATATTCATATATACATGATCATCTATGTGTTATATGAGCTAATAATGTCGCCTTGTTTGTTAGAGAATATAACCTGGCGGAGATTTCTTTATTAACACTGTGTCTTTAATTTCCAATAATTTCAAAACAAATTTGTTACATTTCAGTTCCTGCTGCTAATAAAGTAGCTGCGAGAATCGTAGCTCTTAAGGCGTGTACCTACCATAGAACTACGATGCCACCCTTTATAGAATAATTAGGTATCAGGGTCGACCCCATCAAGAGAGGTTTCTGAAGACATCCAGCAAAGCCTGCATGAACAACGGCCGTATTTCAATAGACTAAACCTTAAATACTACGCGTGCATGCATAGAACTCACCAAAGAGAAGAATACCTCGTCGATCTAGGCATTTTCGTACGACTGGCCATTTTTTTTAAGCAGACATTTTTCTGGAATGTTTACATTTCGATATATCTCATATCTTTGCCACTGACCGTTCCAAGACGGTATCATCCCACACTACCATACAAACGCACGCACGCACCCACCACGAACACACACACACACGCACGCACACACACACGCACACACGCACACACATACCAATCCCCCTACTCCAACTATATTTATAAATAGTTAATAACAGTGTCCCGTCATTTATTCTACTATCCCGCCTGTTAGTAGTTACCTGTATTTTCAACGTTACGTCAGTTTAAGCGAGAGATTTACTTTACTGGTTTAAGTCAGAGATCTTTTTGTACAAAACGTGTTTTAATCAATTGTCGAAAAAAGACACACTATAATGCCTTGTCAAAACACGTGTTTGATTGTTTTAGTCGTTATGTGTGCATCATTTTCCTCAGGTAAGTTTATTTTGTCTTTTAATCGAAAATTAAAATCTTTGAATATATAATAAAAAAAAAAGAAAAATCGAGAGGCAAATTGTTTTTATCAGAACCAATTTAGATTTAGTTCTGAGTTAATGTGTCAATAAAACAATAACATGGACGTGTATCGCTCGTTTCCGATTTTCGATGACAGTAATTTTGCACCTAAATTTATATATAATTATGTTTTTAAGCAAGGTTAAAGCCTGAAGGTTGGTAATCGCCACAGGCGGTTTATCTTTGCATTAATTATATACAGCATAGTATTGTACGCATATACACCGACAAGCTGAAATTCAGTGTTGCATTTAAGTCATAAAATAGAAGGAATAGAATCGCATACTGAGAAGCAAAATAACGTTATAGACTTTTTTCGGATTTGACAGACATTGCGCTATGTAATATATAATGTATGCGTTTCATGAGTAGATGTTATCAGGCTATTTTCCTTCTAAATTATCTAAATTATCCCAAATTTCAGTGTGACCGGTAGAGCTTGTGTCATGGCGATTTGTCCGTCGTAGTTCCGAACTTCTTTCTTCAATACCTTCTTTTTTAAAAGGGTGGAGTCAAACCTAGGATAAGAACTTTGCACTCCTGTATGTATCAAAAGTTGGAAAACTCTGAAAAAATGACGTTTGCCTAAAATCATTTCTTCTAAGAAAACAACAACAACGACAACAACAACAAAAACTAAGCTAATTTTGAACCCGCGTCATATGGTTTATCCCGAGAGTAATGCAATCAACATTTTACAAATCAGGTCATCACGACATCCAAGATGGCTATCATTTCTAAAAGTAGCACACACTTGGATATATTTCTTCAATCATACAAACTCGCTCATTTCCGTAGATCATCGGAAATAATTATTTTTGGAAAAAAAAATATGATTGAGGCAGTTCCGATTGATATTTCTCAAAAAACTCTGATCATATTTGTGTTTCAGAAATGATTTTAGATTCAATAGGTTTACTAATACAAAAATAGTCGCCGGGGTCCAAATGGCCCAGCCTTGTGGATTTAAACTGGGGCCAGAGCCAAATTTTACACCACGTCTATCGCTGAACAAACATGTTCGATGCCCATAAGCTTATACTACATTTAATATATTAGATCCCTTGCTATTGTGGTTTCAGAGAAGAAAGAACACGTTTCCTCTATATAAATCTCTTTAAAACTGTGACCCAGTGGCAGGGCCGAATTGAACCCCAGGGTCAACATTTGAACAACCTTGACAGATGAGTTTTAAGTGTGTCCATATAAAGATTTCATACAAGTATATGTGAAATAAATACATGTGACCACTTGGATCTTTTATTACATATAGAATAAACGGGGAAAAATATTCATAAATCTCCTTTTACGAAACTGTAATGGCTACAGCTCTGATATTTTGCAAGTAGCACTTTTTTATTTGTTGCTGAGCTAGAATTTATTACTGTTCTGCCGGACAAGATAGACATATATGAATACTGGTATTTGTTACATCTGTTTAGGTGACAGTTGTTGATGTCATTCGATGAACAAACAAAACAAATCTAACACTCTTTAAGTTTAAATCATATAACACTTTTTTTGTTATATGTAATACATATTGTTCTCTCCTATGAAGAAATATTCACAAGCCCTAGAAACACATAACTATGTGTATTTAAACATGGCCTGTCACCATATATTTGACGAATGACGTTGTCTTTTTTTCCAGTATATTCTCTGTACTGTTATGAATGCTCCAGTCTGCTGGATGACAAGTGTGGCATAACCTGGGGTTACAATGACGAGCACGGGCCCATACATCACCGGCAGAAGTGCGAGGGTTCCGCATGTAGGAAGATGGTGCACAGGGATATACTGCACAGTACGTATACGCTACATTAAATTAATTCATGCTTCTGTCAACATAATTAATAGTTTTGGTCTAATTGGTATTCAGAACGTGGCGTCTACAGCCGTGACAGGTACATATATAATAGGTACATATATAATATAGTATATAGCTAGTATATAGTAACACAGGCGTAGGAATAGGGGAGTTGGGGATCGGGGTGTGGGTGGGAGGTGGAGGATATGGGGGTCAAAGTATATTTTGTATCTTTTGAGCCTCCGTAATATTTTGATAAACGCAAAAGGTTCACAAAAAGTAAACATAATTTTAAGCCTATATGTTGCATGTTTTAGTCTCCAATTCTGTGTAAATTGGGTTGAGATCTCATATCCATTAAGAATTAGACATTATTGTTTTGCATGGCATGTTTGGCTTCTCAAATATTTGAAACGTTCGTACACCATTGTATTATATGACATACTCGTATATAGTAGAGACACTTATATTGAACATAACACCGTTCACAGAACCGATGCAAAATGATAGAGTAGTGTTCTCTTAAAATACAAAGTGGAAAATTATCATTTTACAGTGCTATAAAACATCCAAGCTAGCTATAATCCCATAACGTGGTCCGAGTATTATCTTTCATATCCCATCCAACCCCTTCTTCAAGAAGCAAAATCGTGTTTGGCTGGGGTATGAAACCTTAATATCGGCTTAAAAAATTGCCTATTGTAAAATTAATAAATAATTTGTTAACAGTTTGTCGCATTTTTTCAGTATTTTTTTTTTTTAAACGTGTTTTATTGTCGAAATATCCGTTATAAAATTCTGCTAATACAAGCTTTCTCGTCGCTTAATGAAATTAAGGCTGGATCACTTAATGCTATCTAAATTTGATACTCGGGCGCTTAAACGTCATCATAGGGTCCACAATATGTCCGGTCATCGCACAGGCAAAGTGGAAAGCATAGTGGCGAACTGTAAATGGGTCAACCACTAAACATCCAGTTGTTAAATCACAGGTCTTATGTTTTTTGATAACTGTCTTAAAGTAAATCAGGGTTAGATAATAAAAATGTGGGCACGCTTTCGAAGTTTATTGTAACGATAGCCCTGATGGAGTAACTTTTAAGTAATACGAAGGTCCGCTACTCGACTTCAAGCTCTAGAAAAAAGAATTACTTGACAAAAATATACTCCCATAGGTATGTGCTCGGGGAACATCCCCGTCTAATAGACGGAGAATAATTAACACGTCAAAATTGAAAACCCCTCTCTTGTAGTAAACTTTGCTTATTATTGTTCAATAGAGAGATTTAAATTGCAAAAAGAAGCGACAGAAATGTTAGCTTGGCTGAGTTGAAATTGTTCAGGATATATATTATTAACCAAATGAGAAAAGAAAAGGTTCTCAAATTTCAATGTATATCATCCACATACCGAGATTTGTTAAAGGTTTCGATGACATCTGCCTGAGTAGCTGGTGAAACACTCAACATAACATTTCTTTCATAGCAATAAAAAAAATCTGTAGCAATAGGTGCACAGTTTGCTGCAGCAAGAGGTGCACAGTTTGGTGTGTACCCACTGGGTTAACAGAAATTTAATAATCATTCTGTGACAAGGACTATCACAACCCGACTTCAGTGGTGACGCGATTTACAAACTTCGAAAGATCCTTTGCCATGCTAGAAAATTCATCAACAGAGATAATGACCCTATCATTTATACCGCACTGCATGTTTAGAAGTTGACGCACTTACAGTTTGCCCTATGCGTTCCTCTTTAATTGTGCGAAGACCCGACACCGTTGACATCAGGATGACGTCTACCTAAATCCTGAAAGGGGTGATGGCGTTTAATGCTGGTCTACAGTTTCATCATACAGTGCTGTAAATGGTCTATTCCCTTATTGCTCTGGCTTCTGTCATGTCGCTGAGTAGTTGATTTATTGCTTTCTATGCATCTTCCTTTATATTCATATATACATTATTATGGTTGTGTTATACTTGTATTGCCTAGTAATACTGCCTAGTTTGTTCGAGGATATACCCGGGATTTCTTAATTTGCAATGTCCCGTTTAATTAGGATGACTTTTCTAGGGTAAGCGTGAGGTTTGGTGCACCCTAAAACATGGTTTAAACTGGTTTAAACCCCCATCGGCCTGCCTGCCACTGGCGGTTCATGCCACCGGCCGTTCCGGCCACTGGCTGTTCCTGCCACCGGCCGTTCCTGCCACTGGCTGTTCCTGCCACCGGCCGTTCCTGCCACTGGCCGTTCCTACCATTTATGTTTGTGGTGCCACATACTTTACATATTATGTTGTTGTTTTTTTATTGCGTTTTTGCATTGACTGTGATCTCTGAAGGTAACTTTTCCCGTGTTTCACCTTACATTACCTTTCATGTCTGCTACTTGTATCTTTTGTTTGTGTTTGTTGCTTTCAAAGGATACACTAGTCAGTATTTATTAATCATCACACTAGCGTTTGTTTAGTGCTGTTTGGCGGCCGTAAAAAGTTGCCCCGACTACAAATCAGTAGCTGGTCCTTTGGGATAATCAAGCCCAATCTTTGTGGCTTTTGCTAGAAGGCGTGAGAGGTGTTGCACTTTCATAACCTCTCAAGAACAGACTCATTAAAACCTAGTCTGCTACTTTTATCTTTTGTGTTTGTGTTTGTTGTTTCAATGGATCCACTTTTCAGTATATATTTTATACCTACTTTTAACGGCAGTAAGACAAGAAGTTAAACGTTTGGAGATGTTTATAGTGGTGCAGGCACTAGAATTGTAAATAAAACGGGCTTTATGATGCTGTTTGTGTTATTTAAGAATCCGGTACATAGTTAAACTTTTGCTTTGCTTTTCGTCAACCCCAGCCTTGAAAGTGGCACACGGAGTTATATGCGCTGAAACAACGACATCCTCAGCAGATAGAACTGGAACCCGAGTTCCGGAAATAAAACGTTGACGTTATGTAGGCGTCAGACAAAAAAAAAATCATTATTTGCTTTTTTTTTCAGCAGGAATTGTAACACATTTGTTATTAAATTATTGGATTCTCGATTATCAAATTGCGAAACAAAAATTGCGCGAACTCAATCATTGAAGACAATGTCAGACATTTAGAAAAAAAAAACCCAGCCAAATACGTGTATCTATAATATCAAGATTAAAAGTGATGACAAGACCAGTCGGGGCATATCAACATTTGGAATTTTGTTATAGCCTTGCCCAATTTTGATTGGTCAATCACTTTGATAGTTTCAATTTCAATATATTTTATAAAAAATCACCCAGAAGTAATTTATGAACAATAAAATGTTTTACGAACATGTTTAATTACAGAAACGAATACAAAATTGTCATAGAAAATACTATGTTAATCATATTATAACTGATTCGACTGAGACAAAAATGATAAATAAAATTCATAAACGTCATTTCACAAGGCTGAATATTTATATTCGTGTGTATTTGTATTTATTTTATGATATGCAATGTGGAATATTATACAATTATGGACTTTTCAGCTGTTATACATGATGTGATATGCACCAAAAAAATCATTATTGACCGAGGCGATATGCACCAAAAAAATCATTATTGACCGAGGCGATAGCCGAGGTCAATAATGATTTTTTGGTGCATATCAACATCATGTATAACAGCTGAAAAGTCCATAACTGTTTTATTATATAACCCTCAATTTACAATTATATAAAACAGGTCAATATAAAAAAAACACAATTATATAAAACAGGTTAATATCAAAAAAACAGGTCAATATAAAAAAAACAGGTCAATATCGCTAGATATTTTTTCTAAAAAATTACTTTTTAGCCAATGAAAACGCGTCTATTTATAGGTTATATAATAAAGAGTTTTATTCCACAGTAACTGCCGGGACTACTTTTTTTAATGTACAACTAAAACATATGCACAGTAAAAGGACTCACAAGATATTCCTACACAAATGTAAACATGTCGAGAGAAAAATAGTACATTCTATTCAAACAATGACTTGAATATTTTTTTAAAGTTAAAAGGAAATGATTGCCAATATAAATATATTAAACAAATTGTTCTATTTGGGTATAAATAAAATATCGTTGGACCTTTTTTTGTAGTCGGACAAGAAATGTGTATTAAAAGCGGCTTAGTTATTGAATTGCCACCCTTGGTGTTCTACTGTAGTTTCCCGAAAATACATAAAATAAAAAGAAAATTTGTTGTTTTGTCGTGAATAACATATTTTATTTCATCTCGAAGTGAGAAAACTTTCATATTTTCCCTCATGCTTCGTTGATTTGTGGTGAATAACATATTTTATTTCATCTCGAAGTGAGAAAACTTTTATATTTTCACTCATGCTTCGCATTCGTGAAAATATGAAGTTTTCTCACTTCTCGGTGAAATAAAGTATGTTATTCATTCCAAAACAACAAATATCCTCTATGTATTGTTTTTAGACATATTTCTAGTCAAGTCCGGAGATCCTGTGCTATATATCGTTCAACTTCGAGCCACCCAACTAGTATGCAAGACTGCAATTTGATAGTTTCTGCGAAAGCTATGGCATTACAACTACTGCATTATAACAGTTTATATTGATGTATTACAGATAATGTTCTTGTGGTCAGATCCTGCTGGAACAAGACGACTGACGAAAAACCGAAGTCTGATTTCTTTACATGCAGCGAGTATATGGTCGACAGCGAAGTGTGTTACTGCGACGATTACATTTGCAACGGAATGCAAGTCTTGCAACCACACTTCTGGATGTTTGTTCTGGGATTATTTCCCTTCATCTGTAAACTTCTGTTAAGATAGTGTGTTTTTTGTACGCTTATGTTTAGATAGCTATTTTGTTGTTTGTGTTTTCTAATGATGGTATTTGATGTATTCATGCTACCAGTATTACACAAAAGATGTTTAGTTTTAATCCGGTCTTGTGTAGTTGGAAATCGTGTTACAAATAGAACATTGTTTAAAATGCAGTACTGCTGTTTTGACACCGTATACACGTGTAACAAGAATGCATATCTTCAGTATGAACCGATTGTATCGAAATGTAAAATTGTATATATTATGACAACAAATGAAATGTGACATGTTTAATTATTATACCTCACTGTAAACACTCCATGTAAAATCCCCATAACATGCCGGGTTGATATTTCGCGCTATCACCCTCAACGCGTCATATAGCGGGTGAAAGCGCAAAATATCAGCCCGCTAGCTTTTTGAAAAGCTCAGTTCTAAAAAAAAAATCGACAACAACAACATGTTTTTCTTCATTATCAAGTATATAAGTATATAAGGAGTATGTGTTCGGTATAATAAAATAAATATCACATCCTCTTGAGTGTGCCAGTGGATATTATCAACCCTCGAAATTCTCGGGTTGATAATATCCACTGGCACACTCTACGCCTCGGTCGACATTACATTCTCGGGTTGATAATACCCACTGTCACACTCAAGAGGATGTGATATTTACACACTACTCAGTATAGTATTTGAACAAAATATAATTTTACACCTTCAAATGACTTAAATGTTAAACATGAAAAATAAATGCTTACTACTATAAATATAAAGAAACAAAATTATGCAAATGTATATGGCTGTATAACATTATCATATATAACATGTCATGTTCATCTTGTCATTTTTGTCACGCACGTTAAAGGTATTTATCATGACCCGACCCTTGTGTTGTTTCAGTTGCTACTTGAGTGGTGGTAGAATACAATGCGTATGGCTCCTGCAATAATCTAGTGCTTAACAAAATCATAAACATAACACAACAGAATCTACACATTTATTTATGATGTCAACTAATGACTTAAAACGTCTTTAAAATTAGAATTAAACTTTTTTCAATCAAGGATACATTTTTTTTGATAATGTTTTCCACATGAATAAATTACAATTTTATCAGAATAGCAGTCACATAGGCTTTGCCTAGTACCAGCACTTATTGTCATTCTTCTAATCCATGTTATTATATACCTACATTTACAGTCCAATCAGCGGTTCGTATTTGTACCACGTGATTGTACAATATACGTAATGTTGCTATTGAACGTTGTAAGGCCCCGACATTTTTTTCTTTCATATTGGACGGTTTAGATCAGACTACACCAATTACCAACCAATCAGAGGGCAGGGGAAAAGTTCCAGGGTAAATTCGGAGCTATTACACAGAATCTCTTAATTTTGATTGGTTGTCAAGGTAAACAAACCAAAAAATCCTGCTAAAAAAATAAAATTCAACTTTTGAAGAGTACTTATAAAGGTTAAATCATACATTTGTGCAATGTATTCATAATGTGTTGCATAATAAAAGAAAGAAGTATATTTTACATTTTCCTCATGTTTCTACATGCAAGTAGGTGGGTCAGCACCATCCGACCCAAACAGCTTTTTCAAAACATACTCAATATATGGCTTCTGTATGTTTTTTTGATAAAACTAAGATAGGTCTTTCAAAACAAGTAATACAAAATATAGCTTCCTATATTAGGGAACTCAGTACAGAGCTTAGAGCTATAAGGTAGGCCTATGGAAAATGAATTGGTGTAGTATGACCTACAAAACAAGATGGTGGATTTTTAAAATATCAGTAGAAATTTCAACGATAAAAACCGAATATCGACAGAAAGTTCCGAATGACTTCCGTGAATCCGAAAAGTTGCGTATGAATTAAAACAACAACAAGCGTTAAAACACCAACAAAATGTTGGAACAAGAAGAGATTAAAAAAAATTGTTTTATTTTCCTTTTATTTTCCCCTGTAAATTTAGGTATATAATAAATAGGTTATTTAACAGTGTATTGTGCAAAACTGGTTTTTATTGTCCTCGTACATGTTGTGGTGAAAGTCATACCTTATTGGCTTTCACCGCAACATGTACTCGGACAATAAAAACCACGTATTGCACAATACACTGTTAAATAAGCTATTATTAATGTAAGTTATATTATAAAGGATGTAATGTTTATTGTATTTAATCATCCATCTGAGTACTGTTGGACAATAACTTCACGTTTAATGTTGCATGTCCTTGACAAAGGAAATCGTACTTTATAGTGTTTACATCTGTAACAGTTTTAATATCTGGGTGAGGAAGGGATATAACAAGATGGATCAAGTCTGGTATTAACGTTGGTTTTAATAAAAGGTATTATTCCCAGTGGTGTTTCAAATGACTTTTCTTCCAATAAACCCGTATGATGGATTTTTTTTTCTTTTTTTCTTTTGAACTTTTTGTTGATAATTTAAGTTAGTCATTTTTTCAACGTCAACCTAAAAGATAAAACCTACAATATAAACTACTAATTTAAAAGTAGTTGTACGCCAGGTAAGTTTCCATTAGTTGTATTGACTTTGTGCACTATACTTTATTGATCCTGAATAACATCAATTGTTCTGCAATTAAGCGTTCATTCTAGCGTATTTGGTAAATTGGTCTAATTCATTTAATGTTTGCTTTCCGTCCAGTATTATCGAATTATCATCAGCACATTGAAACAGTTCATACTCTGTATTTCCTATTTTAATTTCTTTTGATTGTTTTAAATTATTATTATTTTTTTAATTTTAAGGTCAATATTTGTGTACAGTAGATAAAACTATAAGGTGATAATGGATCACCTTGGCGGAAACCGCGGCCTATGTTGGGGCGGTGACGATGATGTTGATAAGTTGAAGTCGACAGAAACTCATTATTTTGTACCGTAGACTGATAGATTGTGCGTCTTTATAAAAGGGTTGATTCTATTTTGCATTGTTGAAGAAGTTTAATGCTTTTGATATAAGGTTCTAAGATAAGGCGTCGAAGGATTTTATCAAACTCCTGTCATATTGATTTCTTCTACCAGTTGCCTCACATAATAAATGTATCTTGTCTTTCCCCAAATGTGTCTCTGTTTGATATATTCTGTTTGATCGTTATCAATTAAATTACTAAATTGTTCGGGGCGCTTTCAGCCTTTTTTTTTTTTTACTTTTCAGACACTATTCAGTTAGAACCTAAAAATGTTCAGTGAATTAGTCATTTTTAGTGGAAAATAAAGTGAAATTGTTTTTGATGGGGCATTTCCAGTGTATGAAACAGAATTTTATTCCAGAAACGGTTTTAAATTGATGGATATTCCTAAATGAAGACGAAAAAAATCATTTTGACTGTAAAATATTTATTTCTCAACCGATTTTCAAATCTAAGGTATTTTTTATTTACCACTTACAATACTAGTTCTAATGATATATGATGTACGTATTATTTAAATTGCTCTAGCTACTGCAGAAAAACCTTCGGTTGAAACAAGCGCCCCGAAAAATAGTCTTGTTTAATTCGTTTTGCTAGAAAGCCTGATGTAATTTTTTAAAGAAATTGTCGACCCTTTTTCTTTTATTTAAGAATGAGGTTATAATGTCTTGTCTTTGTGCTATTGACATTAATCCACTATCAGAGCTAGATCTATCATTTATTTAATTGATCTTACAACAAAATAACATTTGCCATATTCCTTAATGTTTCTGACTTAAGATTTCAGATTCTACAGGGAATATTTTTGAAGTGCTTTGTATTTAGTTCCTCTTTCAAGTTATATCCCTTGGTTTCTGACGTTATGGGATCGTGTGGTCCGTTTATCTCCATCACAAGCGTCTCTAAAAAGCGTGTTGCTGTATAACCTAATTTAATGTTTATGGTAAGAAATAGGTTAACTTTGTTTTACATGTAATGTGAGAAAAATGGTCCTATAGAAACCACAGCACCCAAACGCAATGGCACCGTAGATCCGCACTGTACAACAAACAAAGAGCAAATAAACTAGTATACAATGAAAAAGATAATACACAACAGAAAGAGTGGTGAAGACAGGGTTACCGACTTGGAACGGTCAGTAGGCAATATGGACCACCAGTTAGCTTAAAACGATTTTAAGTGTCTCTGGTCCGGTAGCATTACCTTGTTGTACTTAGTCATTAACAAATACGGATGTAATTCAGTTTCAACGCTTGACACATTAATGTATAAACAGGAAACTGTTATCTTAATACATATAATGAAGCATTCTCACTTGCCATAGTTTCACAACGGAACTCTTTGGCCATTCGTACTGAAATGTGAGATTTGTAATTTAGGTGCTTATATAGGCCGAATCTCGGTCAGTTCAGTCAAGGATGTGTTTTGTATAAATCCTTGGTTCATCTCGGTGTGCAATCGGATTTGCCTCGTCGATTTCCTAAACTGGTATGTTTTGGGTGACGGAAATCGACGAGACGTTCCGACTGTTTGGTGTGGGACAGATAAGTTAGCCTCGGTCTACACTACTCAACTTTTATAATAGGTCACCCAGTTTTTGTTGTTGAAAATAACACGAATACTAAAAACTTGAAATCACTGAAACACATACCAATATTTTATTAAGTTTATCAACAAGGTTTTAGTCCAATCAAGGCAGATTAAGTTTGATAAATCTCTAGCGATATTCGTTAAACGACGCCAGTTAAAATTTCAAATGAAAATATGAATGATTAAAAAATGTATAATTCTTTGAAAAGTGACCGATTATAAAAGCTGAGTAGTGTATATATATATATGTAGCGCTATTTGCATATGTATTGTGTTATGTTTATTATGTTATTGGCATATGCATTGTGTTACGTTTATTATGTTATTGGCATATGTATTGTGTTATGTTTATTATGTCATGGCTTTATAACATCACATACGTTATGTGGTTTAAAACAATTTATATTTATACAGAATTCAAAACTATTATTGGGCTTATTATTTCATGCCATTGTACTTATCCTACCGCGACAGTAAACACACGAATGTGGAGTATGAGTAGAGTATTTTCGTTCGTATGTGTAGTATGTGTAGTCTCGTCACAATAAGAACATTCATAATTCAGTATATACAAAAGAGGAATAAATACAATCTCGAGAATTCGTATATGCTTATCACTGTTGTTTGTTTCATGACAAGCTTATGAAGTCGTCCGTCGTCGTTTAGCGCGAAGAGGCGCCTGTGACTGAGTGGTTAGATTCTTTGGCTCGAAATAATTGCCCCTCACTGCTGTGGGTTCGAGCCCTCATGGGACCAGGATTATTTATGTGAGAAATATATCCAGCTAGCTTTTGGAACGTCGGTAGTTCTACCCGGGTTCCCACCCGTGCACGAACATTGTTCGGAGAGGCACCTTCTTCCACCAATGGCCATATGAGCTTTGCTGTTGTTGCGACTATAAAATCCATTTCAATTGTTACCACGATAATTTTAGAATAAATTTGTTATATTG
The DNA here is from genome assembly GCA_037043455.1 of Cyrtodaria siliqua. NCBI lineage: Eukaryota > Metazoa > Mollusca > Bivalvia > Adapedonta > Hiatellidae > Cyrtodaria > Cyrtodaria siliqua. The sequence goes on from JAWPHD010001637.1 coordinate 141,375, forward strand.
TTGCATGTGTGTGTGTGTGTGTGTGTGTGTGTTTGTTTGTGTGTGTGTGTGTGTGTGTGTGTGTGTGTGCGTTTGTGTGTGCGTGCGTGCGTGCGTGCACGCGTGCCTGCGTGCGTGTATATGTATGTATGTGTGCGTTTGTATGTGTGTGTGCGTGCTGCGTGCGTGCGTGCGAGCGCTTCATCTCTTGATTAAACAAAACAAATAAATTAAATTGGGTTTTAAGGCGCACCAACACATGAAAGGTTATATGGCGCCTAACAGGCATGAACATGCCAGGCTCATCCTCCATGTACATAGAGATACAATATGGAAAATGGGCCTAGAACCTTCTCACCCTGAACTGCAGAGTTGCTGCATATTCTATCGTAGAAACTCCATTTACGCTGGAGCCACGTTTATTGTTTTTCTGCCACTGCTCTTTTGATGTGAGCGAGATGGCACCTGAAACAATGCAGGGATCATGATGAAGACCTTTAATGAACATAAACAAAAAATGATAAAATGAACATGCATTTGGGTTATATTACCCCTCTGCCTACCCCTCCAAAGGGATCTGCAGTGGCCCTATTCTTGGCCCCGTGACCAAACGGGGGCCCCGGGAACCACACGGGGATAAACAAAACAAGGAACTTCAGTTATTTTAAAGAAATAACTTAATGAAATGTGTCTGACTTTAACTGTTTTTGTAAAAAAATGTCGGTACGATAACTTGATCGAGCAATGCGTTTTAGAGTTATTATCCTTGATTTTGTAAAACCAAAGATTACGTGATCAGTAAACGATAGGGTATGATTCAAGTAAATAAGAAAGTTCGGTGCTCCTATTTTTCTTTAGAAATAACTCGAGGGAAACATGTCTGACTTGAATTTAACTCTCGAAATATCTCGCCAGAAAAATGAGATTGCCGAATGTGGAATAGCTCCGTCCATCTCAGGCTATATTGGCACCAGACGACGCGAGCGGAGAGGCTACGTTTTTCATATACGGCTGTCTTGGCTGCAGACATGTTGGAAACAAGGTAGTCTTCATAAAAACACCGACAACATCGGCGTATCTTACCTATGGTAAGCCATATATAGGGGACCCCCGAAGAGTTTTATCTTTGCCTATATATCTTTATGTAAAAATAATCTTCGCTCAGAATAATCTTGTCTCTCTCTTTCACCGAAGATATTGTGAACAGCCTCCAAAGATATATCTTTATGTAGACACCTCGCCGAAAGTGCGACCTGGATTCGTGGTGCATACTCTACAAATATTCTGAATAAATGAATCACAGTTATATGACCGGAACATAATATAAAACCATTAGAGCTATGATTATCAAAGCTAATTAAGGCAACATTTATGTTTACATTAACTGTTCAAAAGTGGTCTGCTTAATTATGCCATGCAAATGTTAGCAGTGTTGATGTTTATGGCCAGTATTCCAAATATGTGTCCTACATTTATGGCCCCGGGAAAATATCACAATTATAGTGATTATTCGAGAAACTCCATTATTTCAGAATTAATTCACACTTTTTTTTGGCATTCATGCAGTTTTAAACGTCGGTGGTAAATGGCAAATTCCATGACTGAGCTTGTTATGGTTATCTCAAAAAGAAAAGTGCAGGAACGTCAAGGGCACCTGCAAATTCGATAAGGTCCTGCACTCGTTTCGCTGAGTATAACATTTTTTTCCCTTTATGAAATTCAACAAGTAATAGCGCAAAAAAAGAAGCTTGTTCTTAAAGTATATGTATACAGAAATGACTGCTCAAAAGAGTTTGCGATAAACATCTGAAGACGCGACAGTCATTTTAAGATCCGTTAAGGTTACACACAAAACAAAAACTCGACATCCGAAAAGTCGGTAAATGTTCTGCTTTCTCTAAATAATGTGATTGAAAACGAAAGTCTGTTAGTTCAAACCATTATAGAGATGTATGTTTTTTTTTGTTTCTATCGTTTGAAGCTGTTAAGAAGAAAAGTTTGAAATGATAACGTGCACACAATCACGTGCACACAATCCCTAACTGTCAGAACAGTACGGATAGCGCGAACACAACGATGAATACATTAAGGAAATATGAACTACTCCGTTAAGATGACATTATCATTTACGATAGAAAGTGCGTTGATTTATTTGAATTTAGTATTTTAAGTACGCTCAAATATCCAATAGTTTATATTTTCAAAAAGTACTAAAGAGAAAATAAACCTAAACTTATATTAAACAGGATAAAAGAAATAAACACCTGAAGACAACTAAATAAGTTCTTTGAATCCATCATCAAGAATAATAATTGTTCCATTAAAACATTAGATTCTGATCGACACTTCACTCACCTCTCACACAGAAAGAAAATCAAAAGACTATGTATCTTGTTCAGCGAGTGACTGTATGGTTGCCTCGATCATTCTGCTGAAACAGATTTTGTTAGCACGGTTGTTAGCATGAGCACGTGAAGGATGCGGTGCGCGAGAGCAGGATAAGGATTATAACTTAAACAAAGAACGCTATCCATAATCTGCCTTTTGGAAAAAGTGTAGAAATAGACTTTTTTAGGGGAATCACAATTATATGCGATTGGGCAGAACTGTCCGCATCTATATTCCTTTACCCGCTAAGCACGACAATAATAGCATTTGCGTCCATTGTAAACCCAGATAAGCCTGCGAGTAAATGCGAGTAACTCGCAGACTGATCATGGATTACAATGTCGACTGTTGATCAGCCATTTTCCCCAAAACACCCCTTTGTCACATAAATGGAATGGTCTTAATTCAAAGAAATGATATTCCATTATATATATATATGTAGCGGGTTAAGGGTTAAATATGGATACTGTATGGTATCAATAATATCATCTATCAGTTTGATATCAAGAGAAAAATCCGTGACACTTGTTTTACCAGCAGTGACATTTGTAGTTGGCAAATTTAATACAATACTGACATTGATACGGGCCGTATACCGGTATTTGTTTGGCCAGAAGTGCGATCAATTCCAAAGTAAGTACCCGTCATTCACTCGTAATGTATGTACGAGTTGTTTTACCCGCCCTGTTTGTCAAATACGAATTGTGCACGCGTTATCATTTCAATTTAATTTGAACTGACATGTATTTAAAGTATTACTATTTAAATATAACCGAGAACGCTAACTTTGACACAAACTATCACGATGCCCTGGGTAACTTATATTTAAGATCAATGTTATTATGATCAAACTATGTTTCATTTACCTACACCACTGATGTAATTAAAGTATTAACACAATATTGGCATATATGCCCCTTTGATAAATAATTTAGATGAAGTATACAGCTGGAAATGTTATTAAATACGACATTTATGCTTGTGTGAGGCAATTATTGTTATACACATACTGGCTAGGAATGGGAATTGGGCACTTATTATTTGAAGAAAAAAAACGCTGTTATACGGATAACACATTAAAGCTACAGAAGCTATACATAAACTAGTACTATAACTCATGAATATGAAAGAGTCACGGGTGAAGGAGTTTCAATTCGACGAGCAACCAAAAAGTCGGTTTATAAGCCAGAATCGATGCGTAAAATATCACATTTTATCTAGCCTTCGTACAGGTAACATCGATCAATACACGGCGTCCGATTATACTTCATAATTTTTTAAAAAATAATAGCTGCCCGGAACGGGATTTTAACCAGTAACGTTTCGTTTTTATATGTTCCTGTTTATGAGGATCTAACCACTAGGCTACGGATATTTGTTGGTACGTTGTAGCAATTTTAACACTAAATAGGTATATGCAATAACTAGCGCAGATACGCGCACATACTTATCAACCGCACACTAAAAGATCGAGATAAAGTTGTTTTGAAACGGAATCCTAGTTTTAATTAAATAAAATATTTTATTACATCCCGCATGGTTAATTTACATGTGCGACATGATGTACTATATACTGATACGTCTGAGGTGCGTTCAAATGAAATAAGTTATTTTGCATTATAATAAATGGTACTAAATATACAATATTTTCAAGAAACCCCTGTAATTCAGTGGCTAGAACGGCAGTCTGTAACTGATTGTCAATTAGAACACCGTGTGTTCAAGTCCCTTGAGAGGCAAACTTTTTTTTCTTCTGCAAATTATAATGCTTCCTCTACGATGTGCTCTACTCGATGTCTATACAGTTAATGGTGTCCTGCGCTAAATTTGATCGCTTAAATACCCGATTTCGCCATAAGCTAGTGAACATGAAGTTACCAAGAAGAAAGCGATTTAAATTCAGGGTCAATAGCTTTAACATTGGAAATCGAAGACCGACATTTAACAAGCAAACTAGTTTACCAATCAATCTAGTATAATTGGACGCCAAGTACACTCCAGTTCTGTCTCGGACACAACCAAACATACTAGTTTAATTCGATGCCAAGAACACTCCAGCTCTGACTCTGACACTACCAAACACACTAGTATAATTGAATGCCAAGTACACTCCAGCTCTGTCTCAGAGACTACCAAACACACTAGTATAATTGGGACACTACCAAACACACTAGTATAATTGGATGTCTGGTACACTCCAGCTCTGTCTCTGACACTACCCAACACACTAGTATAATTGAAGATATAGTACATTCCAGCTCTGTCGCGGACACTACCAAACACACTAGTATACTTGGATGTCTAGTACACTCCAGCTCTGTCTCGGACACTACCAAACACACTAGTACAATTGGATGTCTTATACTGTACACTCCAGCTCTGTCTCGGACACCACCAAACATATTAGTATGATTGGGTGTCTAGTCCACTGCAGGTTTGTCTCGGACACTACCAAACACACTGGTATAATTGGATGTATTATACTGTACACTCCAGCTCTGTCTCGGACACTACCAAACATACTAGTATAATTGGATGTATTATACTGTACATTCCAACTGTGTCTCGGACACTACAAAACACACTAATATAATTGGACGTCTAGTACACTCCAGCTCTGTCTCGGACACTACCAGACACACTAGTATACTTGGATGTCTAGTACACTCCAGGTTTGTCTCGGACACTACCAAACACACTGGTATAATTGGATGTATTATACTGTACACTCCAGCTCTGTCTCGGACACTACCAAACATACTAGTATAATTGGATGTATTATACTGTACACTCCAACTGTGTCTCGGACACTACAAAACACACTAATATAATTTGATGTCTAGTACACTCCAGCTATGTCTCTGATCCTACCAAACACACTAGTATACTTGGATGTCTAGTACACTCCAGTTCTGTCTCGGACACTACCAAACATACTAGTATGATTGGGTGTCTAATACACTCCAGGTTTGTCTCGGACACTACCAAACACACTAGTATACTTGGATGTCTAGTACACTCCAGCTTTGTCTCGGACACTACCAAACACACTAGTATAATTGGATGCCAAGTACACTCCAGCTGTACCAAACACACTATTATAATACAATGTATAGTACACTTAAGCTTAGAGGTGAGAATCATGGCCCTTATGGTAGTATGTACATAGCATAGAGCCATGATTCATTGTGTTAAAATTATCAGTAGGACCCCGTACCGACCCCCATACGCACTCTTCCGGCGAGCTTTCTGACGAAACGCAATTCCTGCATAAACAACTCCCGTAGTTCAATAGATCATATCTTAAATACCACACGTGCATGCATAATATCTCCAAAGAGAAGAATGACAAGCAGATATATTCGGTTTTCGTAAGCCACCATTAATTTCAGAAATGTTCATTGTTTGCGTTCGAAATAATCTCCTTCTCGTGTAACGTCTTGTTCCGTATTTGGGAGCTTAATCCCGCCCTTCTCACACACCTTACACTTTCCGGTTAACGTTGTGTTTTTTTTGCATCAGTTGTGGGCGGGTTTAAGTTTCCAAGTACCGAACGAGATATTTTGTAAAGTTAACATTCCAAAATGAAATGACGACATTCGTACAAAAATGCCTAGATCGACGAGGTATTCTTCTCTTTGGCGAGTTGTATGCATGCACGCGTGGTATTTAAGGTTTAATCTATTGTAATAAGACGGTTGTTTAGGCAGGCATTGCTTGATGTCTTCAGAAACCTCTCTTGATGGGGTCGACCCTGACACCTATCTGTTCTATAAGGGGTGGCACTGTAGCTCAAACACAAGCGTTTAAATGCATACCCAGTACACGCAACGTGTTATTTGGTATTGTGGTGCACTCCGATATATAAATATATTTTTGGAATTTCTGATGTACATTTCCATGGATACAAGATGGTACATTTGCAAACATATTTTTTCCGTAGTTAAATTTCGGTTAACGTTGTATTTTTTTTTGTTGGTGTGTCAGTTTTTCAAATACGGAAAGAGACACTGCGAGATATTTTGAAAAGTAAACATTCCAGAAAAAAATGTCGAGATTCGTACAAAAAATGCATAGATCAACGAGATATTCTTCTCTTTGATGAGTTGCATGCATGCACGCGTAGTATTTAAGGTTTAATCTATATAAGGCGGTTGTTTTTAAAATGTTTAGGCAGGCATTGCTTGATGTCTTCAGAAACCCTATAAAGGATGGCATCGTAGCTCTATGGTAGGTAAGACTTAGAGCTATGAATCTCGCAGCTATATCCATCTCTGTACCTGACACTTTCAAACACAAACGTTTACCCAGGACACGCAAGGTGTCATTTTTAATGCTCTATTGGTATAGTGGCGATATATAAATATATTTTTGGTATTTCTGTGCATTTACATTAACACAAGATGTTACATTTGCGATCATATTTTTTCCGTAGCGTACTTGGAAGACGTTTCTTCATGGAAGTTGAGAATTATCTATACATGTTGGCTTAATTGTTTCAGTTGCTGCATACAGTACGTATTTATTACACCTTTGGAGAATCGGATTGTCCGTCTATTCGTCCGACCGCCTCTCTGCCTTTCGTGCAATAACTCAAAGTATAAGACCTACCGAATTGAAAACATTCTCCCCATGGTCACACACGTCAATATGAGAGTTATTTAGAAGGTCAAATTATTGTCTAATATTAAGGCTTATCCCTCGAAACCCTTTTTTGTTCATTGCAACAGCCGCCCACCCCAACCCCTACCCACCCATACACTTACCCCATATGTTTCCTCACAACAACAACATTTATGCTTAATTGTTAGCCTTCGACATTCTTGTGAGCATACAATTGTATGCCAAACACCACCCGCAGCAATTAGCTTAATTTAATATCTGATCAGTCTTCATTACGAAAATGCTTAATTATTATATATCAACCATGGCAACACTTGCAGAATTCCTGTATATAATAGAGCGTCTAGTCGAATACGAATTTAAACCATTTAGGACATGGGGCGAAGCACACGAATCGTAATCTGCCTACTCTGTGAGTATTGTTTAGCTTATTTCTATTATTTTACGAGAGATGACGTGGACGATAGGAACTTAGTGCTGAAATGCTATTAATCAGAATTTTTGTTTGACTATGACACTGCTATAAAAGTAAACGGATATCATTGGACTTCGATGAAAGTAAACAGTTAGGGACTACCTGCCCTTTTCCCCCGTTAAGATGCACAAGTCTACGAAGAAGACACGTTTTTATTTTCCGTTTGCTACGCCCTTGTGTAGCTTAAGTACTATGGGCCGCCATTACCGCCAAAAGTATGTTTTTAATAAATCATCCAGTCAAAGATGAATTAATTCATCGGTATTATATTTAATTCAATGTAACTTTAATTAATCCACTACCTTTTTTGAAACCGTCTAATCAAACTTAAAACAGTTCGATGCTTAGTGAAATAATCCGTAGTGATTTTTCAAACCATCTAATCGAACTTGAAACGATTAAATGCAATGCTAAACAGTACACTCGAAAATATGAATCAGCTGAAGCGAATGTGAACTAATTTAAAAGTAACTCAATCAGTTTACCGATACGTGAAACAATCTATAGGAAACTGAATTAATACAAGAACAAAGCACTCAGTTCAATGATTGATAAGTTAAACGATTCGGTGCATAGTCGAAATCGATTTAGTACGGTGATATTCGATTAGACCTTATTGAAAAGTATTTAAACATATGCTAAATGAATTAAGCTTGCATAAACAGATCTAGAATACCGTTTTAACAACTAATCGATGATGCGCAGAATCAATTGGACATAAAGACAAATGGCCGATACTGAACAGAATTAATACGGTGTAAAGTGAATTAATTCGGTGCTATCCCAAACAGTTGTGCGAGGGCGCCACTTGCAGCTAGAAAAGTTACTTCCCTTGATAAGCATTCGATACGGTGTCCTGTTAGGGACATCATACCGATGGTAAGATGTGATGGTCGATGGTAAGTTGTGATGGTAAGATGCGATGGTTGATGGTAAGATGCGATGGTCGATGGTAAGTTGCAATGGTTATATGTAATGGTCGATGGTAAGATGCGACGGTAAGATGCGATGGTCGATGGTAAGATGCGACGGACTATCGACTATCGTATCTTACCATCGACCATCGCATCTTGCCATCGCATCTTACCATCGCATCTTACCATCGACCATCGCATCTAACCATCGACCATCGCATCAATCGTAATGTAAATTAGGCCTCTTCTTCGTTTTTTTTCTCTCTCTCTCTCTCTCTCTCTCTCTCTCTCTCTCTCTCTCTCTCTTTCTCTCAGGTTTGTCAGTGAGACGATTTTATTAAATATTAAATCGATAAATATGTTAAGACGAGTGTAATGAAAAAATTATTTAACCATGTTGGCTGGGTGGGTGGCTGGGTGTTCAATTCTATATGATTTTATATATAATTTTATATGAGCGTTCAACTTTGGCCTTGCAAACAATTATCTGTGTTTCGGATAACCCGGCCCAACCTTTTTTTTTGGGTGCAAACTAGCAAATTGTTTCCAATTTATCAGAAAAATATAAAAACAAGGCTGTTTTGGGTAAAAAATGCTATGTTTCTATATAAAAATAAAAGAGAAAATAAATCCGTACCTACACTACGTACTTTTCTGGCATGTTATCCTAAACACACATATATCTCACCTATGGACGCGTGCAATATATCAGACTTCAAACTTCGGAAATTTGGGAATTCAGAATTTGGAATTCAGAAGTACCTCGAAAATCCTCGAAACAATACTCACCAACCTCGAATTGCGAACTTCCTTGCTAAAATCTGGATCAATACCCTGTATGCGGATTGACCAAGCTCTTAATGTTTCTTTAGGCCTTTAGGCAACTAGTAAAATATAAGGATGCTTGACCTTAAAAAGTGAGGCACTGCATGTTTTATGCATAGTTATAATCAATGAGTGTCATTTAAAAAGTTGATGTGAATTTTTTTCGCTTTCCTTTATGTAAGTATGTTTCATGTGTTCCTCCAATGTATGCACTCCTCACTCGCCCACAAACACTTGTTTGCAATATGCGGGAATTGAAAATCTGGTCAAGTTCGATACCAAGAGTGGTCGTAGCATGTATGTCATAAGTCGATGGTCGATGGTAAGATGCGATGGTAAGATAAAATAGTCGATGGTAAGATGCGATGGTAAGATTCGATGGTAAGATGCGATGGTAGATTGTAAGATGCGATGACTGATGGTAAGATGCGATTGTCGATGGTCCATCGCATCTTACCATCGGCCATCCCATCTTACCATCGCATCTTACCACCGCATCTTACCATCGACCATCGCATCTTAACATCACATCTTGCCCTAACAAGACACTGTATGGAATGCGTATCAAGGGAAGTAACTTTTCTAGCTTATGTATACTGAAAGGAAAAAGAAACGCAACACGGGAATTCCCTATATTGTATGTACACTATGCTGCTGTTAATCGAATGGTACATGGCTACGTAAGATATTTCCTTTCGGAAAAAATACTAAAACAACACGTAATACAGCAAACAGTATTCCTGCAAAGTTTCATTATTGACAGAATACACGTTTGGCGCAAACTTAGGATGGAACATTTTGCAAACTCTTTACATTAAATACTGTACTGAACTGGCTCAATTTTTGAAAGGGGAACTCCAACAGTTATGAATTTCTTGTTACGTGTACTGTGATTAAAACGTCTACAGCATCACAGTTGTGTCCTTTCTCTAACTAACTGCAACTTTTTTTTTACATTTTTGGAATTAACTGTGCAGTATATACATTATATAGCGGAAATTCCCGTGTCACGCTTCTTTTTCATTTCAGTATATGTGCAAGTGGCGCCCTCGCACAACTGTTTGGGATAGCACCTTACATCGTATTAATACTGGTCAGTATCGGCCATTTGTCTTTATGTCAAATTGATTCTGTGCATCATCGATTAGTTGTTAAAACGGTATATGCAAGTTTAATTCATTTAGCATATGTTTAAATCCTTTTCAATAAGGTGTAATCGAATATCACCGTACTAAATCGATTTCGACTGCATGTTTCGAATATGCACCGAATCGTTTAACTTGTTGAACTGAGAGCTTTGGTCTTGTATTAATTCAGTTTCCTATAGATTGTTTCACGTATCGGTAAACTGACTGAGTTACTTTTAAATTGGTTCACATTCGCTTTTTTCGAATGAACTGTTTAGCATTGCATTGAATCGTTTCAAGTTCGATTAGATGGTTTGAAAAATCACTCCGGATTATTTCACAAAGCATCGAATTGATATAAGTTACAATGAATTAAATATAATACCGATGAATTAGTTCATCTTTGACTGGATGATTTATTAAAAACATACTTTTGGCGGTAATGACCGCCCAGAGGTTTCTACTCGTTACAACACGGGAGTGTAGGAAAATGTTGAATGGTTTATTGTCATTCTCATATACCTTTATTTGTGAGACTTACACTATGTGAAGGTGCTTGCGTGGCCCAGTGGATAGCGCCATGTGAAGGTGCCTGCGTGGTCCAGTGGATAGCGCCATGTGAAGGTGCCTGCGTGGCCCAGTGGATAGCGCCATGTCAAGGTGCCTGCGTGGCCCAGTGGATAGCGCCATGGACTTGCAATCCGGAGGACCCGGGTAAAGCCTCACTGGCGCCACTGAGTTTCGTAGGAGTGACCTTTCTATACCGTGTTGTGCGTTCTTTGCCATGTCTAATCTTTACTAAACGAAGACCGCAAATTCAGAAAAGTCCAAACGATGCTTGGTTGGACAAAGCTTGATGTCTGGACACAATGTCTGTTGGAAAGCATATTTCTGGAGTTGTTTTAGTTACACTGCATATCTTATGACACTATTAATTAAACTGTTTGTCTAGTGTTAAACGCCATTTTCCATCACATTTTAGGCTATGTAATTCGGTTGATTATTTTGTAGTGGAGACTGACAACGCACTTACTCCTGGATAGATCTAGTACTGTATACCTCCCGCCATCACCGTATACCTCCCGCCATCACTGTATACCTCCCGCCACCGCGATCACTGTATACCTCCCGCCATCACTGTATACCTCCCGCAACCGCGATCACTGTATACCTCCCGCTAACCGTAAGAATCGACACTTTCTCACTTTCAAGTTGATCTCCCAGTGAGATTCGAACCCGCAGCGGTGAGAGGTGAGAAGGTTTACAACGCAACCTCGTTAACGTCTGGACCAAGGACTCGTTTCAAGGTTTACAACGCAACTATTAAAAACGTAGTTATACTTTTAGGATGTTACAAAAAACGTATTATTCCAAAATCAATCGTTCAATTTACTTTTCATTTCAAACTTCCTGGGAAAACCTTGATACATAGTCACAAACGTGTCACGTTATCAAACAATGATTGGCAGATTGCAATGAACATTGGTCACAGTGTTTCTTAGGTGGTGTAATACTGAAGCCGTTCGTTGACATGGATAACATTCAGTTATTTTACCACTAGTCAGGGTCAGTCGAGATGCAAATCTGATAGGGACGAACTCACATGGATATTCTTCTCACTTTTATTATTTTGATTTATAAGCTTTTTGCTTTTAACTAAACCTAAACTTAACTGACTCGTGGCAAAATAGCTGTTTTCAAAGAAAGTGTCCGAGTGGAATACTAATGTGTTCACTAGCTTCCTTTAATGAATTTAATGAATATTCATCATGAACTAATTTTAGCCGGATTGTGAAGCAAATCCAGGCTGATGCCGGATTGCGAAGCAAATCCAGGATTATGGTTTGGCAATTACTGTCCATCCGTCCGTCCGTCTACGCGTTTTGACATTTTGGTAAATGTTTTTGTTTTTCCTTATTTCTCAAAAACTAAATGTCCGAAAGCTTTGAAACTTGGCACACTTGTTCATTATCATTACACAATGTTATATGACGAAAACCACAAATATGTATTGTATAATGATGTATCATGATGTTCGCATACACGTTTTGCTCTTTACAGTAACCTGCCCGCAAATCTCCCAGAGACTGTTTGTGTTTCTGGTCTCATACCATAACAGCAATTATTACAAATTACCCAGAATAAATTTCGTCGAATCAACGGTATCTCCAAATAAGGCGTTACTTTCTAAAGCTTATTTCCCCCAGTACTGATGCCCGTGTGGTTCTCGGGCAAGAACAGGTTAGAGCAACTGCTTAACTGGGCATAGGGGTAAAATTCCTCTTGAGTTCATGTTTATTTTGTCATGCTTTGTCTTGTTCATTAAATGTCTTTATCATTATCCCTGTATTGTTTCAGGTGCTACAGAAAACACTGATTGAGGCTCTTTCGTAAAAGCTAGTATTTAATACAGTAACTCTGCTGTTCTGTAGGTGTAATGGTTCTGGGCCCATTTTTTTTTATCTCGATGTTATTGTAGTGTGAACCTGGAATATTCATTCAGGTTGGTGTTACCTAACCTTTTTGTGTTGGTGCGTCGTAAAATCCATTTCAACTCCCAATACTTGTTCCTTGTAAAGAAAATGTTTTGGATTTGAAGAAAATATTATACTTAGTCCCCAGTTACGGCTAATAATAATAATAATAATAATAACAATAAATTCTTTATTTCATGAAGGTACAACTCATTAAGATTATACAAACAACTGCACAACACTTATCTTCCATGTGGCCTTCTGATAACAACAGCAACTTATAAACAATAGCAAGTGAATACATGCACGTAACATTAATACTATGTCAAGCTGGCATTCAAAACAAGTATTCACTATTAACACAACTTAATTTGAGCAGAACACCTGTTATCTTGAAATAGAAATAATTTATAATTGTATTGGAAAGCATAAATAAAAACAGAAGTCCGGATATTTTCTGGGATTGAATTCCGAGTCCGCATGGCAACATAGGTAAAAGATTGTTTTAAATATTCGGATTTAGGTCTAGGATGCTTAATGTCATGTTTAATGCATGATCTTAAATTATATCTGCTATTTTCAGAAAATGTTATTAATTTACTTATGTATATTGGTGTAAGATTATGAATTGCTTTATAAACTAAAACACCTACTTGACATTTACATCTTGTTTCAAATGACATCTAATTTAACTCATTGAAAAGATTTGCAGAAGGTGAATGTAAAGGTTTTATCAAAATCCAGCGTACGATGCTTTTTTGTAAAGTAACAACCTTTGTAAAATTTAATTTAGTACAATTACTCCAGGGATAGATCCATAACCAAATATTGGAACTAAATATGCATTATAGAATAGCTTTTTCATATCAAGAGTAAAATATTTAGATATTCGTCTTAAAAGAGTGAATTTACTCGATATATGATTACAGACTTTGCTTATCTGAACATCCCACTTTAGATGTTGATCTATTGTAATTAGCAATACGTTTTTTTAATTCAGCGTAGTTATTTGCATATATTGGAGTTTTGTTTATTGTATTAGCAATATTAACAAAGTGGTCATTTAGAGCGTCAGCTATATTTTTCTCCCCCTCAGTTGTAACATTATTAATATTTAAAATTGGTGGTAATTTTATAACAGTTTGATTGGTCTGTGCAGATATTGATTTAAGATGCGACCAAATAAATTTAGAGTCTTTTTTATCTTTAATTGCATTTGCAAAAAACTTTTTCTTACCAAAAGTAATCAGATGGTTAGTTTTATTCCTCCATTTTTTATATTCTGGCATTTTTTTTTTAGCTTTATTGAACTTATCACGTAGTTTTCTTGCCTCTTTAACTTTATCAGAGTACCATTCAGGCTGTTTTGGGCGTTTAATTCGTCTCTGTTTTAAAGGAGCATGTTTAGAAAGAGCATAGTTTAACACTCGTCTTAGACGGTATAGTGACAGTCAGGACGGGTACAGATGGTCAACTAACCGGTGACGCAAGCGGCACGTTGATAGAGGATATCGACACAGATCTCGCCGACACTAAACCCATTTTGGATGATGAAGAAACACTGGAGATCGTCATTGAAGCCGAGGGGGATGAGTATGATCGTGATAAAATTGGAGACGTTAAATATAAGAAGTGTAAATGAAGCATTTTCAGACATTATGGGAGAAACGGCCGAACAGTATATGCTCTCGAACGATTTCCTGGCAGGACACGAAGTTATGAAAAATCTCCAGTATTTGAGAGAATTTGAAGTTCCAGAGAATGACAATAGGTCTATAAGCCATATAGCCGATATGAACCGCACGATAAATGTACATCACAGCAGCGGAGTATTTAGAAGGTTATGGTTTGTCGTTGTTTAACAAGAAAACATGGCGATACGCGATGCGGCCGAAGTGTTTCTTTACGCAAACAAGATGTACTGGCACGAAACTGCTACATTCTACGATTGCTCGTGTGGCTTATTGAAAGCAGCTATGGACCTCGGATACCGTACACTGCCATTCATAAAGGTTATTCGAGACGAAGGCATTAAACTATGCGATTTAAAAACACATGCCTTCCATCTCACCAACAACAAGACCCAGACTGACATCGTTGTATCGGAAACAGTAAACCCGGTATTTATGTTCGATTTACCTGCTTGGGTGTCGAGTCTAACTGTGGAAGCAAAAACCGAAATCGGTGTGGTTAACATTGCCGTACTGGATGGAGCGTGGACTGGTGAAGATGAAACAAACATGATCATGGAAACAGGAGAGACGAAACTACAGATAATGGGCGTGTCAAACACTAGCGTGTATATTAAGTTGTCAACCGATGACCTCAAGTTTCACTTCGTAGATCTTTTCGCTGGTTATATATGCGCCGAATCCTACGAAGATCCAGATGTCATTGAAGTTATTCTTTATCATCGTTTCTGTTGGAGGGAGTGGCATTGAGCACTTTATATAATGCGAGTGTATTCGAATGTCAGGCTCTGTTGCAATAATATTTCCTTATAGTAGATCTACTTCTCTGTGCTGGATTTGCCGATCTCAGTGTGATCGAGATGTAGCTACTTTATCAACATGACAATGAATAATAAAATAAATGTTTACATATACATGTATATTATGGCACACTGTCGAACTGTATTATGCATCTAAACCGTATGTTCATTTGAATGCATAATGTAACCACAAAATGATAGTGCGTTTCTTGGAATGTTAGTTAGTTTATATTAAATTCTTTCTAAAATCACAGATTTCAGTCCCGTTTTCTTTTAATTTTGATCCTAAATGATTAGCCACAACCGTTACAATGTGACATGATATGCGACCTGCGATAAGTCGCAATAGACCGGCAGGATCCGCTGACAACAAACACTGAAGGTTGTTACACAATAGATAAATCATGTTATGCTAGCTATGTAGACAAACATAATTTTGTGGTGGAGTTACGTTTTATGTCGAATAACCAATGGCTGATCATGGCAACTGATACTCAACCTTTAAAGTAGATATTTCGCCTAAAAAACGGCCAAATTTTACAACATAAATAAACCGTTTCTAAACCTACTGACTTCGAGGTATATGTACGAGGGTCATTCAATAAGTTCTGTCACTAACGCGTTTTAACAATTATGTGCTAGTTGTGAGTGTTGATGTTTGATACCAAATGAACGAGAGTTGCAATACCATTCCATTGATGGTAAAATGCTGTATCTTTTGTGTGACTAAAATTATCGAACATTTAATACACATCACTTATACATACTGAGGCATTTTCGTCCTGAGTGTTTTCAGGTATGTTAATTGTTACTTTTTTAAATGCCTGTTTCTCTTTAAGTACTTGTCGAAGACCTTTGAAATTTCTCATAAATTACCAGTTATATCTGTGCATAACAAGATTCAGAATTTAAGCATGGTAGATGAAAAGGCATTGTCTTAGAAATTAACATTTTAAGCTAACGTGTAAAATTAATTTAATGATACATGGACATTAAATGGAAGGGCAGTCTTCTGAAATAGCGTTTTTGGATGATCAATATTTTCACTAAACATTGTACCAAATTATACAATAATGTGTTGAATATGAAATTTAAACACTGAAGGACTAGGATTTGTAAAAAATTATGAAAACATATTAATACTATGAGAATAATTACGACATATCAAAGATATAATAACATTTCCGTAAACAAAATGAAGAAAATCAGTGTTATTTCTGCTAAAATTAAGGGATATGCATTCACTCATATTTGGTTTGCAGCAAGACCTTTCCGAATTCTCGAAAATCCTTTTCATGGATTATAGGCGAATAACAACAGATGGTGTACAAGAAAATTTAAAAGCATAGAAATATTCAAATAATTTTTACAACGTTTTGTAACAAGGACATTTTCAGAGATGCCAGTATCCAAAAGGTGTGGTAGGGGGAAGTAATTCAGGGGTATAAATAACCAGAATTTTTTAATTTTTGTTGTGGAATTTAAGAGAGCGAACCCAGTAGTACTATAAATACACTACTTTATCTCAGTGTAAAATCCAGTTCAAAGGATATATGCCTAGTGACAGAACTTTTTGAAGCACCCTCGTATATCTTAGATATTTTGAGAATCCAAACTCTATAGACACAATATAAACGGCTTTAACCAGCTAGGACACACCCCAAAACTGGATCATTGAATTAAAAGTTACCAACTCATATTTCATTTTACGCATCATTTTACGATTTCATTTCAACTCATAATTCATTTTACGCATATACATCACGGGTATTATATGAACCCATGAAAAAAGCTATAATTTTACATTATTATATGACCTGAACACATGGATAGAGTTTTTGATAAACTGTTGATAAAGATTTATTCACGGATTATAAAAATATCTGTGATTGAATATGCGTCAAATGAATTATGAGTTGGTAACTCAATTTGACACTCCAGTTGCGGGGTTTGACATCGCTGGTTACAGCCGTTTATATTGTGTCTATAAAATTTGGATTCTTAAAATATAAATATATACTTCAGCGACAGTAAGTTTAGAAACGGTGTACATATTATGCAAAATTTAGCTGTTGTTGGCGGGATACTACTTTAACCTGCCTTGAAGAAAGCATTACGATTTGGAGATATCAAGGGCAGGAACGTACGTACGCCACGAACACCTGCAAATCTGATACGGTACACGCGGCGGTTCTTGTAAAAATGTATTAATTAACACAAAGAAAGAAGCGTCCTCTCAATAAATATGATGTAAACGAAAGTGACTGCCCAAAAGAGTTTACATTAACGACACAGTCACTTTGAAAGTGGATAAGGTTACATACAAACATTCGACATCCGAAAAGTTTAATTGAAAACCAGCTAGCCGATGTAAGGAATCAAATCGACCCCCATAAAATAATGACCATCCGGTCATTTTGCTATGTAGTAAAATGGCCCCTTCTTTAAAATGTTTACTAAAATGGTGACGCCTGAAGGGGGTCCATTTTTTATAGTAGAATAGTAGTAGTAGAATGACCCCAAGATATAAAGAGTATTGAATTTTGTTTTTATTTTCATATGTGCAGATAAGCCAGTTGTGCATATTTTGTCAAAATAAACAAACTGAAACAGCCAATGGTGCTATTTTTTGTACACAGCTTTTGTGAGTATGAGTACCAAGATGAGTACCGATTTCGGTGTTTTTTGTTTTTATTTTGTCAACACCTATTATCAAAAGCATATACACGTCCCCAATAAATGTATCTAGTACATATTTCCCTTTAAATCATCAGAATTAAATGACAAACTTAAAATTGCGATCTGAAAATAAACCTTCCCGATAGTCTCAATCTCAATCGAGAGTGGGTATCAATACTTATTCGATACTCAGTGAGGATGGGATATCAATACTCAATCGGGAGAGGATATCAATACTCAATGTGGATGGAGTATCAATACTCAATAGCGTGGGGTACTAGTATCAATACTCAATGGGGAGGAGGTATCATTATTTAATGGGGAGGGGTATAAATACTCAATGGGAGGTGGTATCAATACAGATGGCGTCCAGGTCACCGATTGGCTAATTATCTCGTGGGCACGAATCACTATTTCGTGCGAACGATTTATTTTTTCGTTCGTATAAATTATTATTTCGTGCACACGAATTATTATCTCGTACGTACAAATTATTATTTAACGATCTCAAAAGAAATAATTCAAATAAAAATCGGGAAAATCATTTTACCAATTACATTGTTTCAAATCTCGGTCATTTATTATTACAGAACTAGTCTTCTTATCCACTTCACCGAACATCGAAATAGTCATGATTTGCTAAAGACATCATAAACATAAAGATGTTGTCCTATCCATTTTAATTTGACGTGTGTATCTTTTCATATAGATAATGTTTTCCTATAACAATGCATGTGAGAATACTAGGCAAACACTTTATTCCGTTTCTTCCAAAAGAAACATATATTATTTCCGATTCATTTATTAGTTCCAAGGTGGTCCTTAATGGAACAATTACGCCATCAGTAGAGTATCAAGTGGAAAATGTTCCAGTTACTTGCAGAATGTTGGTTAGTACTGGTGACAGAAGCCACGGTTAAGATAACTGATCGAAAATGACTGAAACAATGTTGATAATGGCGTTAAAGGGAATATGCATCCAAATACTACAGGAAGTGTTTTTTTATGAAATGGGACATAAGACACCGGCAGTAGTACATACATATTTTATTGCCAATAATTTGTTACATACAGAATAATATTCACATATATACAATAGAAATATTATTATGACAAATGGGTCGGGTAACAGGTTCTACCAACATTGGTTTAAACCCTTCTCAGTTAACATTTTGAAATTGCAAATACGTATGGCTGAGTGAAATAAATTACAATAATTACAATGGCAAATAATACATTTAGAGAGTGAGAGTGTTGACTAGTGAACACAACATATGAGAGAGAGAGTGAGAGAGAGAGAGAGTTTCCCTAATCTCTAAGTTTTAACAGTGTACACGAAACCAAATTGCTAAGTACCATCCTATGAATATGTCAATAATATTCTCATTGTTTTGTGTATTTTGAGCTTGATTAGTGATACGGTTAAACTGCAAAATAATGAGTGTAAATCGTCTGCTCTGATTGCATGAACATATTTTAAAAACTTTAAGTCAATGTGTTTACTTAGAAATAAGTTATAACTCTTTTACAGCTGGGTATATAGGATTTTATTAAGTACTTCGAATTAGTGAAGCTTTCGATGTTCCTAATTCTAAAATATGCCAGTTAAAATTATTTTGACATCATGTTTTACTAGCATTACCACTACAAATGCGTTTGCAAAAGAAATTTTCGAAATGTTTAATGTTAACGCTGAATTACAGTTACTTGAATTTCAAACAATATTCAATTTAAAGGGAGGTAATTTAAAATTATCCATATTTCAAATTTTTATGTTTTTTTCCTTCAATATTTCATACCAATTTTAAGAATTTTATATCTTTAAGCGATCTTTGACTCATGTTATGTGTTTTATCAGTACAATTCATGTTTTCATATAAATCGAGGGTAACTCTCAAACGATGTAACAATTTAAACAAAAAATAAATGTTTTACAAACTATGGGTCAAAACAAAATACTTATCATATATCTATTCTAAAATATATTTAAAATAAGAAAATTAGTTGATACCAAAGTTGATACTTAGAAATTTTGTGCAGTGTATACATGTTACATCAATTGATATAGCTCTATAACTTGAGATATGTAATAACAACAACAGCAAACACTATAGTGGTATGCTTAGAGTGTCGAAATGTGTCGGAGAATCAGACAGCTTATGTATACCTATGTGTGTTTAAACTCCTACGAAGAGGGATTTATTTGGAAAAAATAGTGTTAGCATCTTCTACTTCACAGCCGCACTCGCAAGTCGGCGAATCTCGTAAATGGTTAAGGTATAAGTCGTTATTGAGATTGCTACAAAAATTCCTCATTCTGGAATGTAAAAGGGCAAATAATCTTTGTCCACATAAGTAGTAAGGTGGCACTTTTGTACTAAAAAATACAGATGTTAATAGTCTTCTCTTAAAAAGTGCGATACTTTCAGAGTTCCGTATTTCTATTGGCAAGTCATTCCGTAGTTTAAGAGAGGAAGGAACAAACGAGTTATTGTATATTTCGGTTCTTCCAGCAATAGTGGCGTAGTTATCGTTATTTCTGAGAATGTATGCGCTGACATCTCTAACTAGCTGTGGTAAAATGTTTGAAATGTAATTTGGAACGGTTCCATTTTTAACATTATAAATCGAAATAAGTTTTTGCATTTTCCTTCTATCAGAAATTGATACCCATTCTATTTCGGATCTATTAAGCGATGTATGGATACTGATCGGGTTAGACCCGTCCGTCACAATAAGGGCTGCCTCATATTGTAACTTTTTTCTAGTAAAGTAAATCCATCTCAAGTAATGGAAGCATATTCCAATATTCCAATATTGGGCGCATATAAGACAAGTATATCTGATTAAGTGTTTTGCGCGCTACTTTGTATTTAAGCATTCTCATTAATCCAAGCACGTTTGACGCAGAAGCTACAATATTTGTAATGTGTTCGTGCCATTTACCGTTATTACTCAGTGTTACTCCTAGATGTTTATGGTTATCAACAAAGGTTAACGTGACATTGTCTAGATATAAAGTTGGAAGACGATCATTATTACTTAAGGAAAAGAATATTGCTTCTGTTTTGGCAGGATTAAATTGCACGAGCCATTGCTCGGACCATTCCGTAATCATGATCAGAATTTCTTCGATGTCGTTTATACTAGATGTTGAGTGTCATCATTAAAAACAATGCATGTAAATTGTTTAGCATCGAATGCATGACATATATGATGGTACATGTCGATAAGCTGATATGTAGTAGAATGACCAGGGAGAAAACCTGATTGATTCCTAAAGATAAGATCAAACATAAGTAGAAAAGTATACACATGTTTAAATACTATTCTTTCCATTACTTTACCAACACAACTTAATAACGCTATTGGTCTATAATTTGCAGGGATATTTGTGTCTGATTTAAACCTATTAATACGCTTCTTATACATACAACCACAAAATCGAATAGAAATGGGCAGTTTTCCCCTACTTATAATGCCCATTTTCATCAAAAAGGAGGGATTACATTCATTTTATCATAGGAAATACATTCGAGTACACCTAGGAGGTTTACATGTAATTAGTGGTGGTAAACCTTTAAGGGAAGAAAACATGTTCAGATGTTTCTTAAATGAAGATTTTTGTGTTGTCATTTTTTCATAACATGCTTAAAAACACCTACTTAATGCAAATCGAATGATTATTTGCCGAGATATGGTCTTGTGAATACCAAGGACAATAGTCTGAAATCGACAAAAGTCAGAGATATTTTTTTTAACTTTTGCGCTGTCTGAATTGTCATACCAAATGACATTTCTTGTCAATACACCATATTAAGTAGATCTAATCTTTAAAACAGTCAATGGAAATTAATAAAATATGCATTTTAGGTACAAATAGGACGAAGAATATGCCAATAATGTCGATTTTCATGCCAAAATTGATTTTGTAAGCAAATTCTTCAAACTTGGTGGTACCATACCTAATTATAGTATAGTATACGAGCTCAGTAATGCCAAAAATACAACTAAAATCAAAATTGATACTAGCCGAACGCTACCAAGTCGAGTTTGAATGATAATGAATAATATTTTACCTTTTACAAAAATCTTCATTTTTCACAGTATCCTATTTTAGGTGGGTAGGAGAAAGATGTAGTGGTTTCATGCCTACCAAACCTGTTACCATGCAGATTTAATTCATGAAAACATGTTGCATGTTTGTATTCATCAGTTTCATTTTCCGCGCACACATATGCTGTTTGAGTCGCCGGTCGAAATGGTTTTTTTTCCTATTCCTGTGTAAACACCATTGTTGAATTTACTTTGCAGGTTCTCAACTATATTTGCCATGTGTCTCTCATTTTCTTCTTGTATTAATAGAAGAACCCTATTGGCAGCCATTTGCATTGAAGTTGTGGAAGGGACAGGCACATCTATTGAGTGCATTATCATTTTAGAGCAGTTGGACCTATTGCCAGTTGGAAAATTCCAACATGCACACTTTGGTCTTTGTTGTCTTACTGCCCCTAGTTCCCGTTTCAATCTCTCCGTATAGACTGAACCTCTGCGATCGGTAATTACACATGTTGCCAATTCCATACTACTGTGAGGACATTCCCCATATAATCTCACTGTTCAGGTTCCAGGAAAGGAAACCATTGCAGCCGGGATGCAAAACTATGTGTTCTCAGAAAATGATATTCCACATCTCTGCATTTTGTTCACGTTAACTATTCTGTTACCAAAGTCAACATCATTCAAGAATCTGAAATTATACAGTAAGGTACACATTTGTATTTTATTTTATACCACACAAGTTTGTGCATGATGTAACTGGCAGTCAAGACACGTTTTGCACAGGACTGTAAATGAAAATGAACCTTCCATATATCAGGCAGTGTAGATATGCATTCAGTATTGCACACATCTCCCTTTTGTCATTGTAATGACTACCTCTGCATGTTGCACTTCTATTTTTTTGAAATCTGAGACTTTTCCCCTCTATTTGTTTGGATTATGTGTTTATTATGTTCAACTTGTTGTTGTGCATATGCTACAAAGCATGTGAGTGTATATATTTCAGGACAAGAGACTTACATCATAGCACATAGCACAATATGTCCATATTTGGATATAGATTACTTAACTGATTATAAGGGCGGATTGAGGCATATATATGTGTACTACTTTATTAAACTATTCCGTCATACCCTTCATTGTTCATGTCTGGTTCCATAGTATTTGCCAATGCTGGTGTTGTATTTATTTTTCTCATAATCATGGTATCCTCGACAGAGTGTAATAGACTTCTGTCATTATCTAATTGATCTGCATCTTAAGATGCAAAAATCTTTGTGTGGTCTGATATATTTAGTAATGCACTGTCCTGTGTGACTTATGTAACTTTAATTTTCACATTTTCTACCTTTATTAGGGGGCACTTTTCCTTTTTATCCAAAAACAAATTGTTTTGCGGTTTTTAACGCCTTTGATTTTTCTCTTCACATATAACATGTTTTAATTAATGTAAGGATCAAACAGTAATCACTCATGTAGAGTGAAGTCCTTTAGCAAACTTTGCAACACAATATTTGTGCATATTCACTTTGTTTTATACAGGTTTCAAACATCTACAGAATGACCCAGTAGAATAAGAATTACACCTTGTATAAACATGGATGGCCTAACTTACTTATTATGAGCTTAAATCTTCATCCTTTGTTTACATAATGGATATGCATGTATGCATTGAGTCCAAGTTCCAATATTGGTGAAAAAAATAAAAGCTACTGTTCTTTTTCTGCCTTTTAAATCAGTTTAATTCCTATTTTATATAATATTATATAATCTTGAAATTTGATACATTTATTAACATCTATCATGTCAAACTACTTCTGTAGCATGTTTTGGGAATCTCATTTCTTTTGCAATAAACATAAACAACAAAGAAGACCATCGTAGAAGTTTATTTCCTGTAATATTATCTGACTTGACATAGTGAGAATTCGTTCTAATATTGTTCTTCTGTGTAGGACCATTTTCATGTGACATCTTTAAAGCTGTCATATCTTGGTGACAATTTGAGTGAAACTTCATAGAAGTTACCGGTGGTGCATGTGCACTGATGTAGGCAAAACTCCCCCCCCCCCCCCCCCCCCCCCCCCCCCCCCCCCCCCCCCCCCACACACACACACACACACACGAAGTGTTAATTGTTTTCTGGGTAGAATAATAGACGGAAAATAAATACAGGCGAACAAAAACAAAAGTTGGGTTCTGCCAGTCGTCTTGAGTTGAGTGTATGTGCCGATTTATATTAAAATACCTCCGTACTTGTGAGAGTTATGAGATGGACACGAAATGTGTAACGGACAAACGAACGGACGGACGGACGAACGAACATACGGAAAACGCCAAAACTATATCCCTCCGACTTCGTCTGGGGATAAAAAAAAAGAGTAAAACTTGTCTATAACTATTTGGGGTGTAACGAAACCTCAGGGTTAGACATGTCTGTACCGGAGTCATTCATTTTTTTCTATGTTCATTATGAATTCTCGGTTTAGCGTGAATGGTCAAGATATTGCAAAACGAATTATTTTGTTACCGACATGTCTAGCCCTGCAGCGATATGCAAAGCCGCGAAAAGTTCCTTCCTTGAACCATTCATATATAAATCGAATGATATGTAAAAAAATATATTTGCTTTAAGTAAAACAGATTAAATTTGCTAAATTCGATTTTTTTCCTCACACCGAAAGTGTCTTAGTCCAAACCTTGTAAGGTTTTCTAAATTATGTATAAATAAATGGTCAAAAACAAATATTAGACAAAATACCTTCAGTATAAACACATTTAAACGTCCATCGAAATTCGGATAAACTGTGATATTAGGTCTCTATACCATTATAATATGCTTATTTCGTACTCGACCCATATACATTTGCAATTGTACACATAATGATCCTGGTTTATACATATAATGTTGTTTACTTTCTTGACGATATAATGACGTCTTCTGAGGTAGAAAATATATTAAGTCAATCTACATATACTAACGGCAGTTAAGACAATTACACAATGTGGACTTGCCAAGAAGTTTGTGAAGCACTCATCATCCTTTTAGGCAATATTTTCGTCAGGTACGGAACGACCGTTTATAGACAAATTGTTGATATCCCTATGGGTACGAACTGTGCACCCCTTGTCGCAGATTTGTTTTTATATTTCTATGAAAGAGATTTCATGTTGAGTCTTTCACCAGATACCCAGGCAAATGTTATTGAAGCCTTTAATGACACCTCTCGATATCTGGATGACATATTGAACATTGGCAACCCTTTCTTTTCTACTATGGTTAATAATATATACCCTAAAGAACTTCAACTTAACAAAGCTAATATTTCTGATACTAACGCTTCTTTTCTCGATTTAGATCTCTCCATTGAAAATGGTGAAATAATTAGCAAAATATATGACAAGAGAGATTATTTTAATTTTGATATTATTAATTATCCCCATTTAGATGGGGATGTTCCCCGAGCAACTTCTTATGGGGTCTATGTGTCTCAACCTTTTCGTTTTCTAGAGCTTGTACTCGAGTTGAGGACTTTAATATTCGTAATCTTTGTATAACTAAACAGCTATTCCATCAGGGCTACATTTACCATAAATTTCGTAAAACCTTCGTAAAATTGTATTGTCGTAACCCTGATCTTCTTTCCAAATATAAAGGTAATTTAAGAACTCTTTTGCGACAAGGACTATCACAACCTGACTTCTATGGTGACGTGATTTACAAACATCGTAAGATCCTTGGTCATGATCACTTTCATACTATCTTTGTTAAACTTGTTAAAAGGTTTATCAAAAGAGGTTATGACCCTATAATTTTGTAACGCACTGCATGATTGGTGGTGGACCCATTTACAGTTCGCCACTATGCTTTCCTCTTTAATTGTACGATGACCGGACAGGCTCTGGACCCTATGATGACGTCTACCTAAAGCCCAAAATGACGATGACGTTTGATGTTTGTCTGCAATCTTGTCTTGTCGTGCCCTCAATGGTTTGTTCTCTTGTTGCTCTGGCTTCTGCCAAGTCATTGGGTACCTTCTTTGTGGCTTTCTAGGCTATTGTACATGTATTTTTGGAATTTATATAGACACGAGCATCTTTGTGTTTTACTTATGTTTCCTATTAATGCTGCCTTGTTGGTTAGAGAATAGTTCATGGCGGGGATTTCTTTATTTACACCGTCCCTTTTTATTGGGATGACAGTAGGATAAGTGTGAGGTTTGATGCACCCTAGAACCTGGTTTAAACTCCCAGAGACCTTTTTGGCCACTGACCGTTCCAAGGCGGTAACCCTAATATCAACCCTTCTGTGTTTGTGATGTCTTATTTGGCATTTTATTCATCTTTAAAGTTGTTCTTTGTTTCTGTTCTTTGTTTGTTTGTGGTTGACTGTCGTTTTTGAATGCTACTTATCCCGGTTCGAATTTTGTATCTATTCGTATCAAAATAAGCAGTTATTTTATCATTATGTCCTGCTATTCTAGCTCGCCAATTTATTGAGATCAGACGATAATTTTCTTGTGATCTGGAAGAGTAAAAGGAGCCAAAACACATACTACCGAAAACCCTCATATAGGGTTCCTAATTATAACAGTTGTACACACTATTAATGAAAGTATATTTAAATCACAAAACGAGAATTTAGTATAGTCTTAAAGCTTCATATGATTAACATAAATTATTTATGCATCAAAAACTAGCCGAGTCGTCGAGTTTTCACGACCAAACTATTTCATTAACAATAATTAAGTTTAGTTTAGTGTATGTGTATCCTGAATATGCAGAGCTGAAACACATTTATGATGGTTTTATTCGTATATGGGTTGACAACTATTATCTTTCAGCTCGCATCAAATTGTTTAACGGCTCGTCAGCACAAAATATGTTTATCCGATTTGCCCTAGAGAGAGGGAAATAATACACAGGAATCCGGGAATCTGCCCTACCAAATTAACGAATATATTATCTTTGGTTAGTAAACGTGCTCATGAATAGACGCCTATATACGACCCAGTGAAGAAACTGAGTTGCGCCGATGAGGCCCGAACCCGGTCCTACAGTTTCAAGCCGCCGTGTTGTGCACTGGGGGCACGATAGCTCCCTAAACATATAGTGAACGCCTAAACGTATAGTGAACACAGTCTTATCAACAATCGGGAACTCTCAAACTCCGAATTAACGGTTGTGAGGGGATACATATGGTCAGCAGGGAGCGCATTGCTAATGTACCTGTGCAGCCAGGTCAGTCTGCGCACAAAGTGTGTAGGGTGTCATACATCAGTACAAACATATATATAGTTGTATTATCTCGAGAGAGATGGTCAGTCAGCGAGGCTCTTCGTTCCGAAAACACAGTTAACAACCAGCATTGCATTCGACATTCGAACCTAGCCCCTGCGTTAAACAATCGAACCCAGTATTCATCATTCAAACCCAGTCATGCATTCTATATTCGAACTTAGCCCTATGTTCAACATTCGAACCTAGTCCTGCATTCAACGTTCAAACCCAGCACTGCGTTCAACATTCAAACACAGCCCTGCTTTAAGATTTGAACCCAGTCTTGCATTCAACATTTGAACTCTTCCATGCAGTCACCCTGTGTTCAGCATTCGAGCACAGACCTGCTTTTAACATTCGAACCAATTCCTGCGCTTCACATTCAAACTCAGCCTTGCGTTCAACGTTTGATCTCAGCCCTGCGTTAAACATTCGAACTCAGCCCTGCGTTGAACATTCGAACCCAGCCTGCGTTCAACATTCAAACTCAGACATGCGTTCAATGTTCGAACATAGCCTTGCATTCAACATTCGGACCTAGCCCAACATTGAGACCTAGCCATCTGGAGGACCGGGATCTGACCAAAATGTAGAAAATAAGTCGTGTTTCTTTCGACTGTTTACGTGTCGATTCTTACGGATGGCGGGAGGTGTACAGTACTGGTTCTACCAAGGAAAAACGGGTGGTCTGAATCCACCACACAAAATCGACCGTCATCAATAACCTTACATGTGTTGCAAATGACGTAAAACACCATACAAACAAAACAAACAAAAAGTGTCAATCAGCCGATAGTTGGTGGTGTCACGGTGTGGAAGTTCTGTTCGCCATTTTGATATCATGTGATAAATTATCATGTGATCGCAGGCTAATTTCTCAGACGTTGACAGAGGTCAATGTAATGGCCTCTGGGAGAGATAGATTGGAGATATTTATCTACGTGTGTGTATGTAACCTTACCGAATTTCAAAGTGACTGTGAATGCAAATATGTTTGGGCAGTCACTTTGGTTTACATCATATTTATTGAGAGAACGCTTCCTTCTTTGTGTTAATTAATATATTTTTACAAGAACCGGCGTGTGTATGCAGGTGTCCGTGACGTACGTTCCTGTCCTTTATATCACCAAATCTTAATGTTTTTTTCAAGGCAGTTTAAAGTAGTATCCCTACAACAACAGACACATTTTACATAATATGTACACCGTTTCTAAACTTATTGTTGACGAGGTATATATTTATATTTTGAGAATCCAAACCTTATAGACACAGTATAAACGGCTGTGACCAGCGAGGTCAAACCCCGCAACTGGAATGTCAAATTAAGGGTTACCAACTCATAATTTATTTTGCGCACAGTTATAATTATAATTATAATTAATAATCTTTATAATCCGTGATTAAATCTTTATCAAGCGTTTATCAAAACTCTATCCATGTGCTCAGGTTCATATATGTGTATTTGTGTGATTAAAAGTTTAGATTTGTTCACGGGTTCGTAAAATACCCGTGATTTATATCCGTAAAATGAATTATGAGCTGGCAACGCTCCAGTTTTTTGGGTTTGGTCTTGCTGGATAAAGCCGTTTATAGTGTGTCTATAGAGTTTGGATTCTCAGAACATGTGGTGATATACATATACCTCGTTTGCATTTATTATTGCTTTTGCCTTCTTGTTTGTCTGTTTGCGTGTTTGTTTCTGTGTTTTGTGGTTTACTGACCTCCTTGAATGCTACTTTCCCTGTCCGATCTTTTTATATTTCTATACATATACCTCGACGTCAGTAGGTTAAACACGGTTAACTTATGTTGTCAAAGTTGGCCGTTTTTGGTGGGATAGCTGCGTTAAACGTTGAGCGCCGGTTGCCATGGTCAGCCATTGGTTATTCTACTTAACACCACCACAAACCGAAATGGAGTTTGTCTACATATCTAGCATAACATGATTTATCTATTGTGTAACAACCTTCAGTGTTTGTTGTCAGCGGATCCTGCCGGTCTATTGCGACTTATCGCAGGTCGCATATCATGTCACATTGTTACGGTTGTGGCTTATCTTTTAGGATCAAAATTAAAAGAAAACGGGACTGAAAATCTGTGATTTTAGAAAGAATTTAATATAAACTAACTAACATTTCAGCCATTGGTTATTCTGCATAACACATAACTCCACCACAGACCGAAATGGAGATTAGTCTACATAGCTAGCATAACAGGATTAACACACTTCAGTGTTTGTTGTCAGCGGATTGCGACTCGTCATCGCAGTTCGCATATCATGTCTGTGGCTAATCATTTAGGATCAAAATTAAAAGAAAACGGGACTGAAAATCTGTGATTATAGAAGGATTTAATATAAACTAACTAGCATTTCAAGAAACGCACCATCATTTTGCGGTTAGATTATGCATTCAAATGAAGATACGGTTTAGATGCATAATACAGTTCGGCAGTGTGCCATAATATACATGTATATGTTAATATTTATTTTATTATTCATTGTCATGTTGATAAAGTAGCTACATCTCGATCACACTGAGATCGGCAAAGCCAGCACAGAGAAGTAGATCTACTATAAGGAAATATTATTGCAACAGAGCCCGACATTCGAATACACTCGTATTATATAAAGTGCTCAATGCCACTCCCTCCAACAGAAACGATAATAAAGAATAACTTCAATGACATCTGGATCTTCGTAGGATTCGGCGCACGTATAACCAGCGGTAAGATCTACGAAGTGGAAATTGAGGTCATCGGTTGACAACTTAATGTACACGCTAGTGTTTGACACACCCATTATCTGTAGTTCCGTCTCTCCTGTTTCCATGATCATGTTTGTTTCATCTTCACCAGTCCACGCTTCATCCAGTACGGCAATGTTGACCACACCGATTTCGGTTTTAGCTTCCACAGTTAGACTCGACGCCCAAGCAGGTAAATCGAACATAAATACCGGGTTTACTGTTTCCGATACAACGATGTCAGTCTGAGTCTTGTTGTTGGTGAGATGGAAGGCATGTGTTTTTAAATCGCATAGTTTAATGCCTACGTCTCGAATAGCCTTAATGAACGGCAGTGTACGGTATCCGAGGTCCATAGCTGCTTTCAATAAGCCACACGAGCAATCGTAGAATGTAGCAGTTTCGTGCCAGTACATCTTGTTTGCGTAAAGAAACACTTCGGCCGCATCGCGTATCGCCATGTTTTCTCGTTTAACAACGACAAACCATAACCTTCTAAATACACCGCTGCTGAAATGTACATTTATCGTGCGGTTCATATCAGCTACATGGCTTATAGACCTATTGTCATTCTCCGGAACTTCAAATTCTCTCTTATACGGGCGTTTCTTCAAAACGTCATGCCCTGCCAGGAAATCGCTCGAGAGCACATACTGTTCAGCCGTTTCCCCTATAATGTCCGAAAATGCTTCATTTACACCTCCCGATTCATCAAAGTAAAGAAGGTTTGACGATTGTTCCGTAATTCCATGGGCGATCTCGTGAGCAACCACGTCCTGCGCAACCAATGGATACATATCGTAGCCACCATCGCCAAATGTGCAGTTTTCGCCATTCCAAAATGCGTCACTTTCATTTACGTTGTAGTGCACACGAAGAACTATTTTGTCTTTCAGAGCAGAAGTTTCAAACCAGTCTTCAAACATCATTTCGACGACCGTGCCGTAGAAAAATGCGTCTACAGCTGGTGAGAATGCGCCGTTCACTGCGTCATCGTAACCGTGCTTGCACGGGAAACTGGCTGTCTCCACGATCGATAAATCATTTGAGGTATGCATGTCTACAACTCGCACATAATCATTCTCTAAAAAGCATGTTTCACCGTCGTCGCTTATGGTAGGCATGAGACAGTATGGCATATCTCCGTATGTTCTTTTCCCTATCTTTTCATTACCCCCGAACGCTTTGTATTTTCTGCTTCCCCTTTCGCATGCCATATTATTCAGCCCATTCCAATGTTTTAGAATCTCACCGTTCCTCACGTCAATTATGTAAAAAGGTCGTTTAACGGAATCAATCAAGTAGGACACCAAGTTGACAAGTCTAGCTTTGTCATCATCGTCCAGATAAATAAACCGCTTGTATTTAACGTCTCCAATTTTATGACGATCATACTCATCCCCCTCGGCTTCAATGACGATCTCCAGTGTTTCTTCATCATCCAAAACGGGTTTAGTGTCGGCGAGATCTTTGTCGATATCTCTATCAACGTGCCGCTTGCGTCACCGGTTAGTTGACCATCTGTACCCGTCCTGACTGTCACTATACCGTCTAAGACGGGTATCCCGTTATAGGTTTCTTGAAGTCGCTCCACCACCGTGCCCATTGCGTCTGGCATTTCGCGTACCTCGTGCAATGATTCTCCTGGAGTAAACAACAGGTTTAAGTATTTGGTCTATAGAAACTATAGCAAACGTTTAAAGTTATTATCCCGCCAACAACAACCAAATGTTACAACATATATATACACCGTTTCTAAACCTACTGACGACGAGGTATATATAACTTACATATTTTGAGAATCCAAACTCTATAGCCACATTATGAATGGCTTTAACCAGTCAGTCCAAAACCCAAAACGTGAGCATCGAATTAAGTTACCCTATTATTAACTCATTGTACACATGTTCAATTACATACATTTTAAGAACCCGTGAAACAAACTATACTTTTAATCGACACATATACATTATAACTGAGTTTTGATAAACGGTTTTGTAGTGTAATTTGACGGCTCAGTTTACATATATGTATATTAAGTTGTCAACCGATGACCTCAAGTTCCACTTTGTAGATCTTACCGCTGGTTATTTATGCGCCGAATCCTACGAAGATCCAGATTTCATTGAAGTTATGCTTTATCGTCATTTCATGGTATGATTCGACATGTAAAGAAAAGCAGTGCGAATTTTATGAAAAACTAAACTATTTCAGAATTAACAAAACCGATGAAAACAGACACTGTTTAACGAAAGCTCGAACTGAATATAAAAATATCATTAGAAACAAAAAACGTGAGTTTGATAAAAAACAAACAAAACGATTAGAAAACATGCGTTACAAAAATGCGAAAGAGTACTGGAAAATGTTAAAAGGTTTGTCAACACCAAATAAATCAAAGTCGCTAAAGGCGTCTCATTTTGCAGAATATTTCAAGTCAATAAATAACCCAGAATCGGCTTTTTTTCAACCAGATGAAGATGTTATATTTTTTAATGAAAGATATCTTAATGGTGAAATACAAATCATGTTTGAAGAATTAGATCACAAAATAACACACGGTGAAATAAGCAAAGCATGTAGGGAATTAGGTTTAAACCGTTCAGGAGGGCCAGATCTTGTCATTAACGAAATTTTTAAGTATGGGATCAACTATTTAATTGGTTATTTAAGTAAATTGTTCAACAAAATCTTAGACAAGGGCTATTTCCCAGAAAAATGGTCAGAAGGTTATGTCATACCATTACACAAAAAAGGGGATGTTAATAAACCGGAAAATTATAGAGGCATAACTTTACTTAGTACTTTGGGAAAACTTTTTACAAGGATTTTAAACAATAGATTAAACGAATGGGCGGATAAATATCAAGTTTATATAGAAGCACAAGCTGGTTTTAGAAAACATATGGGAACTATTGATAATATATTTATTGTACACGGTGTAATATCCCATTTGTTGAATGATAACAAAAAATTATATGTCGCCTTTATTGATTTTACCAAAGCCTTTGATTTTATTGTAAGAGATATTTTATGGTATAAACTAATAAAGACTGGGGTCAGAGGAAAAATCTTAGAAGTTATTAAATCTATGTACAAAAATGTAAAATCACGTGTTAAATATGAGAATCAGTTGAGCGAAGCGTATACATGTTTTCTGGGAGTCGCTCAGGGTGAATGTCTGTCACCTTTTTTGTTTTCCATGTATCTGAATGACCTTGAAGAAACTTTTATTTTAAAAGGATATACGGGAATTGATATGGGTATGTTAAAGTTGTGTTTACTTCTTTACGCTGATGACATAGTTATCTTTTCAGAAAACGAGAGCGGGTTACAGGATGGTTTAAATATTTTGAGTGATTATTGTACTAAATGGAAACTTACAGTAAATGTGAATAAAACAAAAGTTATGGTGTTTAAAAAAGGTGGGAGAAACAGAAGAAATATACATTTTATCTATAATGGTTCACAACTTGACATTGTCAACAAATTTACGTATTTAGGGATAGTTTTTACAACTGGTGGGTCTTTCAGAGAAACCCACGAGGCACTAGCGGGACAAGCTCTCAAAGCAATATACAAATTAAAATCATATGTGTATAAATTTCATGATATATCTGTGAGTCATATGTTAGATTTATTTGATAAACTAATTTTACCTATTTTGAACTATGGGGCTGAAGTTTGGGGGTTTTCAGAGGCTAAAGTAATCGAACGAGTTCATTTACAATTTTGTAAACATTTATTAGGAGTAAAAATTCAAACTCAAAACGATTTTATTTATGGAGAGTTAGGAAGAACTACATTACAACAATATAGAATGAAAGCTATTATTCGTTATTGGTTTAAACTTTTGAAATGCAATGAGTTAAAATATATTAAAATTACATATAATACACTGTTAGCAGACTTAGACAAATATCCAAATAATATTTCTTGGGTGAGATCTGTGAAAAATGTTCTTGAAAGATTAGGATTTTATGATGTATGGTTTTTTCAAGGGGTGGGAAATGTAAATAGTTTTCTTTCTCTATTTACTCAGAGATTAAATGATACTTTTGTACAGAAATGGAACGAAAATTTATCAAATTCAACTAGAGCCAATTGTTACATTTTATTCTCGGAATTCAGTTTTAAACCCTACTTAGATAACGTTACTATCAAAAAATTTAGATTAGCATTAACTAGACTTAGAGTGTCATCTCACAGACTTGAAATAGAGACTGGAAGGTGGCACAAACCTACAAAAATACCACTTTCAGAAAGAAAATGTAAACTTTGTAATTCTTTAGAGGACGAATTTCATTTTATACTAGAATGTCCACTTTATTATGATTTTAGAGAGGTGTATATTAAAAAGTTTTATTGGAAAAGACCAAAATACCCAAATTTATAGAATTGTTGCAATCAAAAAATGTTAAAATTGTTAGAAATCTCGCTATTTATATTTTTAAAAGCTTTCAAAAAAGAAACGAAACTTACGATATAATATAGGGGAATTCCTCCTCTTACTTGCTTATTTATCATATAAAGTCAATGACATATCTGTCTGATGTGAAAAGTCATATACTTTTTTACTTTGATGTAAGCCTTACCTTAAGAAAATAAAAGGTTATAACGATTATATGTATAATACATGTTTGAAATGAATATATTCATACTAGTAATACTGTTAAAACTGATGACTGCTAACCATTGACTGTTTAAATTATAAATATGATGTGTATTTTGTATTGTATACTGATAGGCCATTTGGTCTTTTGTATTAATAAAGTTTATCATATAAAGCCGATAAAATGATACCCAAGAACGCGAAAGGCAGTGACGCAGCTGTCAAGTACGTGAACCAATGTTAAGTGACACAGCTGTCAAGTACCTGCGAAGTGACCGTAACCAGTGTCTCGTGACACGGCTGTCAAGTACTTGTAGCCAAGTCACTTAACATACATGTCAAGTATCCGTAGCCTTTGTCACGTGACGCAGCCGTCGAGTACCTGTCATGTACCCGTAGCCAATATCACGTGACACAGCTATCAAGTTCCAGTAGCCAATTTCACGTGACACATCTGTTAAATAACCGTGACCAAGTTCAGGGTGAGAAGGTTCTAGGCCCATTTTCCATATTTTATTTCGATGTACATTGAGGTTGAGCCTGGCATGTCCATGTCTGTTAGGCGCCGTATAACCTGTAATGTGTTGGTGCGCCTTAAAACCCCAATTCAATTCAATTCCAAGGTCAGGAAGTACTAGTTGCGTAAAGAAATGCTGGTGTAACCCGTGCAATTCCACCGTCGGATACCCCAGGTTGATACATTACGCTGTCACTTCATTCATCTAATGAATGGAGTCAGTGGAATCAGACGATGTGGCAACTCCAGAAAACGGCACTACTTATATGTGGGCAGTAAGGTGTGATTATTGCTCATTAAATTAGAAAAATTATTGATTTAACAGTATCCTTAATGTTGACCTAATTATAGTAATGCAATTAAGGAAAATCCATAATACGTATTTCTTTCTAATAAATATAAATAAATGTTTAACTTATGCAGAGAGTCACTAGTCTGTCCACGTTAAGGATTATTGGACCGCCGTCTTTAAAAAAAAAATCCAAAATGGATGGGATATGGTCAAGTGATGTTTACAATGTCAAATTAAGGGTTACCAACTCATAATTCATTTTACGGACAGTTATCTTTATAATCCGTGAATAAATCTTTATCAACCGTTTATCAAAACTATATCCTTGTGTTCAGGTCATATAATAATGTATTTGTGTGATTAAAAGTATAGATTTGTTCACGGGTTCGTAAAATACCCGTGATTTATATCCGTAAAATGAATTATGAGCTGGTAACTCATGATTCAACGCTGCAGTTTTTTGGGTTTGGCCTGGCTGGTTAAAGCCGTTTATATTGTGTCTATAGAGTTTGGATTCTTAAAATATGTGGTGATATACATATACCTCGACGTCAGTAGGTTAAACACGGTTAACTTATGTTGTCAAAGTTGGCCTTTTTTTTGGTGGGATAGCTGCGTTAAACGTTGAGCGCCAGTTGCCATGGTCAGCCATTGGTTATTCTACATAACTCAACCACAAACCGAAATGGTGTTTGTTTATATTGCTAACATAACATGATTTACCTACTGTGTAACAAATTTCAGTGTTTGTTGTCAGCGGATCCTGCCGGTCTATTGCGATTTATCGCAGGTCGCATATCATGTCACATAGTTACGGTTGTGGCTAATCATTTAGGATCAAAATTAAAAGAAAACGGGAGTGAAAATCTGTGATTTTAGAAAAAATTTAATATAAACTAACTAACATTTCAAGAAACGCACCATCATTTTGTGGTTAGATTAATTATGCATTCGAATGAAGATACGGTTTAGATGCATAATACAGTTCGACAGTGTGCCATAATATACATGTATATGTAAACATTTATTTTATTATTCATTGTCCAGTTGATAAAGTAGCTATATCTCGATCCAA
This sequence comes from Cyrtodaria siliqua, assembly GCA_037043455.1. NCBI lineage: Eukaryota > Metazoa > Mollusca > Bivalvia > Adapedonta > Hiatellidae > Cyrtodaria > Cyrtodaria siliqua. Next base: position 177,932 of record JAWPHD010001637.1, read on the forward strand.
AAACACTGAGATCGGCAAAGCCAGCACAGAGAAGTAGATCTACTATAAGGAAATATTATTGCAACAGAGCCCGACATTCGAATACACTCGCATTATATAAAGTGCTCAATGCCACTCCCTCCCACAGAAATGACGATAAAGCATAACTTCAATGAAATCTGGATCTTCGTAGGATTCGGCGCATAAATAACCAGCGGTAAGATCTACAAAGTGGAACTTGAGGTCATCGGTTGACAACTTAATATACACGCTAGTGTTTGACACACCCATTATCTGTAGTTCCGTCTCTCCTGTTTCCATGATCATGTTTGTTTCATCTTCACCAGTCCACGCTCCATCCAGTACGGCAATGTTAACCACACCGATTTCGGTTTTCGCTTCCACAGTTAGACTCGACGCCCAAGCAGGTAAATCGAACATAAATACCGGGTTTACTGTTTCCGATACAACGATGTCAGTCTGGGTCTTGTTGTTGGTGAGATGGAAGGCATGTGTTTTTAAATCGCATAGTTTAATACCGACGTCTCGAATAGCCTTTATGAACGGCAGTGTACGGTATCCGAGGTCCATGGCTGCTTTCAATAAGCCACACGAGCAATCGTAGAATGTGGCAGTTTCGTGCCAGTACATCTTGTTTGCGTAAAGAAACACTTCGGCCGCATCGCGTATCGCCATATTTTCTTGTTTAACAACGACAAACCATAACCTTCTAAATACACCGCTGCTGAAATGTACATCTATCGTGCGGTTCATATCATCTACATGGCTTATAGACATATTGTCATTCTCTGGAACTTCAAATTCTCTCAAATACGGGAAATGCTTCATAACTTCGCGTCCTGTCTGGAAATCGCTCGAGAGCATATACTTTTCAGCCGTTTCCCCTATAATGTCCGAAAATGCTTCATTAACACCTCCCGATTCATCAAAGTAAAGAAGGTCGGACGCTTGTTCCGTAATTCCATGGGCGATCTCGTGAGCAACGACGTCCTGCGCAACCAATGGATACAACTCGTATCCACCATCCCCAAATGTGCAGTTTTCGCCATTCCAAAATGCGTTACTTTCGTTTACGTTGTAGTGCACACGAAGAACTATTTTGTCTTTCAGAGCAGAAGTTTCAAACCAGTCTTCAAACATCATTCCGACGACCGTGCCGTAGAAAAATGCGTCTACAGCTGGTGAGAATGCGCCGTTCACTGCGTCATCGTAACCGTGCTTGCACGGGAAACTGGCTGTCTCCACGATCGATGAATCATTTGAGGTATGCATGTCTACAACTCGCACATACTCATTCTCTAAAAAGCATGTTTCACCGTCGTCGCTTATGGTAGGTTGGAGACAGTATGGCATATCTCCATATGTTGTTTTCCCTATCTTTTCATTACCCCCGAACGCTTTGTATTTTCTGCTTCCCCTTTCGCATGCCATATTATTCAGCCCATTCCAATGTTTTAGAATCTCACCGTTCCTCACGTCAATTATGTAAAAAGGTCGTTTTACGGAATCAATCAAGTAGGACACCAAGTTGACAAGTCTAGCTTTGTCATCATCGTCCAGATAAATAAACCGCTTGTATTTAACGTCTCCAATTTTATCACGATCATACTCATCCCCCTCGGCTTCAATGACGATCTCCAGTGTTTCTTCATCATCCAAAATGGGTTTAGTGTCGGCGAGATCTTTGTCGATATCCTCTATCAACGTGCCGCTTGCGTCACCGGTTAGTTGACCATCTGTACCCGTCCTGACTGTCACTATACCGTCTAAGACGGGTATCCCGTTATAGGTTTCTTGAAGTCGCTCCACCACCGTGCCCATTGCGTCTGGCATTTCGCGTACCTCGTGCAATGATTCTCCTGGAGTAAACAACAGGTTTAAGTATTTGGTCTATAGAAACTATAGCAAACGTTTAAAGTTATTATCCCGCCAACAACAACCAAATTTTACAACATATATATACACCGTTTCTAAACCTACTGACGACGAGGTATATATAACTTACATATTTTGAGAATCCAAACTCTATAGCCACATTATGAATGGCTTTAACCAGTCAGTCCAAAACCCAAAACGTGAGCATCGAATTAAGTTACCCTATTATTAACTCATTGTACACATGTTCAATTACATACATTTTAAGAACCCGTGAAACAAACTATACTTTTAATCGACACATATACATTATAACTGAGTTTTGATAAACGGTTTTGTAGTGTAATTTGACGGCTCAGTTTACATATAAAGCCGATAAAATGATACCCAAGAACGCGAAAGGCAGTGACGCAGCTGTCAAGTACGTGAACCAATGTTAAGTGACACAGCTGTCAAGTACCTGCGAAGTGACCGTAACCAGTGTCTCGTGACACGGCTGTCAAGTACTTGTAGCCAAGTCACTTGACATACATGTCAAGTATCCGTAGCCTATGTCACGTGACGCAGCCGTCGAGTACCTGTCATGTACCCGTAGCCAATATCACGTGACACAGCTATCAAGTTCCAGTAGCCAATTTCACGTGACACATCTGTTAAATAACCGTGACCAAGTTCAGGGTGAGAAGGTTCTAGGCCCATTTTCCATATTTTATTTCGATGTACATTGAGGTTGAGCCTGGCATGTCCATGTCTGTTAGGCGCCGTATAACCTGTAATGTGTTGGTGCGCCTTAAAACCCCAATTCAATTCAATTCCAAGGTCAGGAAGTACTAGTTGCGTAAAGAAATGCTGGTGTAACCCGTGCAATTCCACCGTCGGATACCCCAGGTTGATACATTACGCTGTCACTTCATTCATCTAATGAATGGAGTCAGTGGAATCAGACGATGTGGCAACTCCAGAAAACGGCACTACTTATATGTGGGCAGTAAGGTGTGATTATTGCTCATTAAATTAGAAAACTTATTGATTTAACAGTATCCTTAATTTTGACCTAATTATAGTAATGCAATTAAGGAAAATCCATAATACGTATTTCTTTCTAATAAATATAAATAAATGTTTAACTTATGCAGAGAGTCACTAGTCTGTCCACGTTAAGGATTATTGGACCGCCGTCTTTAAAAAAAAAAATCCAAAATGGATGGGATATGGTCAAGTGATGTTTACAATGTCAAATTAAGGGTTACCAACTCATAATTCATTTTACGGACAGTTATCTTTATAATCCGTGAATAAATCTTTATCAACCGTTTATCAAAACTATATCCTTGTGTTCAGGTCATATAATAATGTATTTGTGTGATTAAAAGTATAGATTTGTTCACGGGTTCGTAAAATACCCGTGATTTATATCCGTAAAATGAATTATGAGCTGGTAACTCATGATTCAACGCTGCAGTTTTTTGGGTTTTGCCTGGCTGGTTAAAGCCGTTTATATTGTGTCTATAGAGTTTGGATTCTTAAAATATGTGGTGATATACATATACCTCGACGTCAGTAGGTTAAACACGGTTAACTTATGTTGTCAAAGTTGGCCTTTTTTTTGGTGGGATAGCTGCGTTAAACGTTGAGCGCCAGTTGCCATGGTCAGCCATTGGTTATTCTACATAACTCAACCACAAACCGAAATGGTGTTTGTTTATATTGCTAACATAACATGATTTACCTACTGTGTAACAAATTTCAGTGTTTGTTGTCAGCGGATCCTGCCGGTCTATTGCGATTTATCGCAGGTCGCATATCATGTCACATAGTTACGGTTGTGGCTAATCATTTAGGATCAAAATTAAAAGAAAACGGGAGTGATAATCTGTGATTTTAGAAAAAAATTAATATAAACTAACTAACATTTCAAGAAACGCACCATCATTTTGTGGTTAGATTAATTATGCATTCGAATGAAGATACGGTTTAGATGCATAATACAGTTCGACAGTGTGCCATAATATACATGTATATGTAAACATTTATTTTATTATTCATTGTCCAGTTGATAAAGTAGCTATATCTCGATCCAAAAACACTGAGATCGGCAAAGCCAGCACAGAGAAGTAGATCTACTATAAGGAAATATTATTGCAACAGAGCCCGACATTCGAATACACTCGCATTATATAAAGTGCTCAATGCCACTCCCTCCCACAGAAATGACGATAAAGCATAACTTCAATGAAATCTGGATCTTCGTAGGATTCGGCGCATAAATAACCAGCGGTAAGATCTACAAAGTGGAACTTGAGGTCATCGGTTGACAACTTAATATACACGCTAGTGTTTGACACACCCATTATCTGTAGTTCCGTCTCTCCTGTTTCCATGATCATGTTTGTTTCATCTTCACCAGTCCACGCTCCATCCAGTACGGCAATGTTAACCACACCGATTTCGGTTTTCGCTTCCACAGTTAGACTCGACGCCCAAGCAGGTAAATCGAACATAAATACCGGGTTTACTGTTTCCGATACAACGATGTCAGTCTGGGTCTTGTTGTTGGTGAGATGGAAGGCATGTGTTTTTAAATCGCATAGTTTAATACCGACGTCTCGAATAGCCTTTATGAACGGCAGTGTACGGTATCCGAGGTCCATGGCTGCTTTCAATAAGCCACACGAGCAATCGTAGAATGTAGCAGTTTCGTGCCAGTACATCTTGTTTGCGTAAAGAAACACTTCGGCCGCATCGCGTATCGCCATGTTTTCTTGTTTAACAACGACAAACCATAACCTTCTAAATACACCGCTGCTGAAATGTACATCTATCGTGCGGTTCATATCATCTACATGGCTTATAGACATATTGTCATTCTCTGGAACTTCAAATTCTCTCAAATACGGGAAATGCTTCATAACTTCGCGTCCTGTCTGGAAATCGCTCGAGAGCATATACTTTTCAGCCGTTTCCCCTATAATGTCCGAAAATGCTTCATTTACACCTCCCGATTCATCAAAGTAAAGAAGGTCGGACGCTTGTTCCGTAATTCCATGGGCGATCTCGTGAGCAACGACGTCCTGCGCAACCAATGGATACAACTCGTATCCACCATCCCCAAATGTGCAGTTTTCGCCATTCCAAAATGCGTTACTTTCGTTTACGTTGTAGTGCACACGAAGAACTATTTTGTCTTTCAGAGCAGAAGTTTCAAACCAGTCTTCAAACATCATTCCGACGACCGTGCCGTAGAAAAATGCGTCTACAGCTGGTGAGAATGCGCCGTTCACTGCGTCATCGTAACCGTGCTTGCACGGGAAACTGGCTGTCTCCACGATCGATGAATCATTTGAGGTATGCATGTCTACAACTCGCACATACTCATTCTCTAAAAAGCATGTTTCACCGTCGTCGCTTATGGTAGGTTGGAGACAGTATGGCATATCTCCATATGTTGTTTTCCCTATCTTTTCATTACCCCCGAACGCTTTGTATTTTCTGCTTCCCCTTTCGCATGCCATATTATTCAGCCCATTCCAATGTTTTATAATCTCACCGTTCCTCACGTCAATTATGTAAAAAGGTCGTTTTACGGAATCAATCAAGTAGGACACCAAGTTGACAAGTCTAGCTTTGTCATCATCGTCCAGATAAATAAACCGCTTGTATTTAACGTCTCCAATTTTATCACGATCATACTCATCCCCCTCGGCTTCAATGACGATCTCCAGTGTTTCTTCATCATCCAAAATGGGTTTAGTGTCGGCGAGATCTTTGTCGATATCCTCTATCAACGTGCCGCTTGCGTCACCGGTTAGTTGACCATCTGTACCCGTCCTGACTGTCACTATACCGTCTAAGACGGGTATCCCGTTATAGGTTTCTTGAAGTCGCTCCACCACCGTGCCCATTGCGTCTGGCATTTCGCGTACCTCGTGCAATGATTCTCCTGGAGTAAACAACAGGTTTAAGTATTTGGTCTATAGAAACTATAGCAAACGTTTAAAGTTATTATCCCGCCAACAACAACCAAATTTTACAAAATATATATACACCGTTTCTAAACCTACTGACGACGAGGTATATATAACTTACATATTTTGAGAATCCAAACTCTATAGCCACATTATGAATGGCTTTAACCAGTCAGTCCAAAACCCAAAACGTGAGCATCGAATTAAGTTACCCTATTATTAACTCATTGTACACATGTTCAATTACATACATTTTAAGAACCCGTGAAACAAACTATACTTTTAATCGACACATATACATTATAACTGAGTTTTGATAAACGGTTTTGTAGTGTAATTTGACGGCTCAGTTTACATATAAAGCCGATAAAATGATACCCAAGAACGCGAAAGGCAGTGACGCAGCTGTCAAGTACGTGAACCAATGTTAAGTGACACAGCTGTCAAGTACCTGCGAAGTGACCGTAACCAGTGTCTCGTGACACGGCTGTCAAGTACTTGTAGCCAAGTCACTTGACATACATGTCAAGTATCCGTAGCCTATGTCACGTGACGCAGCCGTCGAGTACCTGTCATGTACCCGTAGCCAATATCACGTGACACAGCTATCAAGTTCCAGTAGCCAATTTCACGTGACACATCTGTTAAATAACCGTGACCAAGTTCAGGGTGAGAAGGTTCTAGGCCCATTTTCCATATTTTATTTCGATGAACATTGAGGTTGAGCCTGGCATGTCCATGTCTGTTAGGCGCCGTATAACCTGTAATGTGTTGGTGCGCCTTAAAACCCCAATTCAATTCAATTTCAAGGTCAGGAAGTACTAGTTGCGTAAAGAAATGCTGGTGTAACCCGTGCAATTCCACCGTCGGATACCCCAGGTTGATACATTACGCTGTCACTTCATTCATCTAATGAATGGAGTCAGTGGAATCAGACGATGTGGCAACTCCAGAAAACGGCACTACTTATATGTGGGCACTAAGGTGTGAGTATTGCTCATTAAATTAGAAAACTTATTGATTTAACAGTATCCTTAATTTTGACCTAATTATAGTAATGCAATTAAGGAAAATCCATAATACGTATTTCTTTCTAATAAATATAAATAAATGTTTAACTTATGCAGAGAGTCACTAGTCTGTCCACGTTAAGGATTATTGGACCGCCGTCTTTAAAAAAAAAAATCCAAAATGGATGGGATATGGTCAAGTGATGTTTACAATGTCAAATTAAGGGTTACCAACTCATAATTCATTTTACGGACAGTTATCTTTATAATCCGTGAATAAATCTTTATCAACCGTTTATCAAAACTATATCCTTGTGTTCAGGTCATATAATAATGTATTTGTGTGATTAAAAGTATAGATTTGTTCACGGGTTCGTAAAATACCCGTGATTTATATCCGTAAAATGAATTATGAGCTGGTAACTCATGATTCAACGCTGCAGTTTTTTGGGTTTGGCCTGGCTGGTTAAAGCCGTTTATATTGTGTCTATAGAGTTTGGATTCTTAAAATATGTGGTGATATACATATACCTCGACGTCAGTAGGTTAAACACGGTTAACTTATGTTGTCAAAGTTGGCCTTTTTTTTGGTGGGATAGCTGCGTTAAACGTTGAGCGCCAGTTGCCATGGTCAGCCATTGGTTATTCTACATAACTCAACCACAAACCGAAATGGTGTTTGTTTATATTGCTAACATAACATGATTTACCTACTGTGTAACAAATTTTAGTGTTTGTTGTCAGCGGATCCTGCCGGTCTATTGCGATTTATCGCAGGTCGCATATCATGTCACATAGTTACGGTTGTGGCTAATCATTTAGGATCAAAATTAAAAGAAAACGGGAGTGAAAATCTGTGATTTTAGAAAAAATTTAATATAAACTAACTAACATTTCAAGAAACGCACCATCATTTTGTGGTTAGATTAATTATGCATTCGAATGAAGATACGGTTTAGATGCATAATACAGTTCGACAGTGTGCCATAATATACATGTATATGTAAACATTTATTTTATTATTCATTGTCCAGTTGATAAAGTAGCTATATCTCGATCCAAAAACACTGAGATCGGCAAAGCCAGCACAGAGAAGTAGATCTACTATAAGGAAATATTATTGCAACAGAGCCCGACATTCGAATACACTCGCATTATATAAAGTGCTCAATGCCACTCCCTCCCACAGAAATGACGATAAAGCATAACTTCAATGAAATCTGGATCTTCGTAGGATTCGGCGCATAAATAACCAGCGGTAAGATCTACAAAGTGGAACTTGAGGTCATCGGTTGACAACTTAATATACACGCTAGTGTTTGACACACCCATTATCTGTAGTTCCGTCTCTCCTGTTTCCATGATCATGTTTGTTTCATCTTCACCAGTCCACGCTCCATCCAGTACGGCAATGTTAACCACACCGATTTCGGTTTTCGCTTCCACAGTTAGACTCGACGCCCAAGCAGGTAAATCGAACATAAATACCGGGTTTACTGTTTCCGATACAACGATGTCAGTCTGGGTCTTGTTGTTGGTGAGATGGAAGGCATGTGTTTTTAAATCGCATAGTTTAATACCGACGTCTCGAATAGCCTTTATGAACGGCAGTGTACGGTATCCGAGGTCCATGGCTGCTTTCAATAAGCCACACGAGCAATCGTAGAATGTAGCAGTTTCGTGCCAGTACATCTTGTTTGCGTAAAGAAACACTTCGGCCGCATCGCGTATCGCCATGTTTTCTTGTTTAACAACGACAAACCATAACCTTCTAAATACACCGCTGCTGAAATGTACATCTATCGTGCGGTTCATATCATCTACATGGCTTATAGACATATTGTCATTCTCTGGAACTTCAAATTCTCTCAAATACGGGAAATGCTTCATAACTTCGCGTCCTGTCTGGAAATCGCTCGAGAGCATATACTTTTCAGCCGTTTCCCCTATAATGTCCGAAAATGCTTCATTTACACCTCCCGATTCATCAAAGTAAAGAAGGTCGGACGCTTGTTCCGTAATTCCATGGGCGATCTCGTGAGCAACGACGTCCTGCGCAACCAATGGATACAACTCGTATCCACCATCCCCAAATGTGCAGTTTTCGCCATTCCAAAATGCGTTACTTTCGTTTACGTTGTAGTGCACACGAAGAACTATTTTGTCTTTCAGAGCAGAAGTTTCAAACCAGTCTTCAAACATCATTCCGACGACCGTGCCGTAGAAAAATGCGTCTACAGCTGGTGAGAATGCGCCGTTCACTGCGTCATCGTAACCGTGCTTGCACGGGAAACTGGCTGTCTCCACGATCGATGAATCATTTGAGGTATGCATGTCTACAACTCGCACATACTCATTCTCTAAAAAGCATGTTTCACCGTCGTCGCTTATGGTAGGTTGGAGACAGTATGGCATATCTCCATATGTTGTTTTCCCTATCTTTTCATTACCCCCGAACGCTTTGTATTTTCTGCTTCCCCTTTCGCATGCCATATTATTCAGCCCATTCCAATGTTTTATAATCTCACCGTTCCTCACGTCAATTATGTAAAAAGGTCGTTTAACGGAATCAATCAAGTAGGACACCAAGTTGACAAGTCTAGCTTTGTCATCATCGTCCAGATAAATAAACCGCTTGTATTTAACGTCTCCAATTTTATCACGATCATACTCATCCCCCTCGGCTTCAATGACGATCTCCAGTGTTTCTTCATCATCCAAAATGGGTTTAGTGTCGGCGAGATCTTTGTCGATATCCTCTATCAACGTGCCGCTTGCGTCACCGGTTAGTTGACCATCTGTACCCGTCCTGACTGTCACTATACCGTCTAAGACGGGTATCCCGTTATAGGTTTCTTGAAGTCGCTCCACCACCGTGCCCATTGCGTCTGGCATTTCGCGTACCTCGTGCAATGATTCTCCTGGAGTAAACAACAGGTTTAAGTATTTGGTCTATAGAAACTATAGCAAACGTTTAAAGTTATTATCCCGCCAACAACAACCAAATTTTACAACATATATATACACCGTTTCTAAACCTACTGACGACGAGGTATATATAACTTACATATTTTGAGAATCCAAACTCTATAGCCACATTATGAATGGCTTTAACCAGTCAGTCCAAAACCCAAAACGTGAGCATCGAATTAAGTTACCCTATTATTAACTCATTGTACACATGTTCAATTACATACATTTTAAGAACCCGTGAAACAAACTATACTTTTAATCGACACATATACATTATAACTGAGTTTTGATAAACGGTTTTGTAGTGTAATTTGACGGCTCAGTTTACATATAAAGCCGATAAAATGATACCCAAGAACGCGAAAGGCAGTGACGCAGCTGTCAAGTACGTGAACCAATGTTAAGTGACACAGCTGTCAAGTACCTGCGAAGTGACCGTAACCAGTGTCTCGTGACACGGCTGTCAAGTACTTGTAGCCAAGTCACTTGACATACATGTCAAGTATCCGTAGCCTATGTCACGTGACGCAGCCGTCGAGTACCTGTCATGTACCCGTAGCCAATATCACGTGACACAGCTATCAAGTTCCAGTAGCCAATTTCACGTGACACATCTGTTAAATAACCGTGACCAAGTTCAGGGTGAGAAGGTTCTAGGCCCATTTTCCATATTTTATTTCGATGTACATTGAGGTTGAGCCTGGCATGTCCATGTCTGTTAGGCGCCGTATAACCTGTAATGTGTTGGTGCGCCTTAAAACCCCAATTCAATTCAATTCCAAGGTCAGGAAGTACTAGTTGCGTAAAGAAATGCTGGTGTAACCCGTGCAATTCCACCGTCGGATACCCCAGGTTGATACATTACGCTGTCACTTCATTCATCTAATGAATGGAGTCAGTGGAATCAGACGATGTGGCAACTCCAGAAAACGGCACTACTTATATGTGGGCAGTAAGGTGTGATTATTGCTTATTAAATTAGAAAACTTATTGATTTAACAGTATCCTTAATTTTGACCTAATTATAGTAATGCAATAAAGGAAAATCCATAATACGTATTTCTTTCTAATAAATATAAATAAATGTTTAACTTATGCAGAGAGTCACTAGTCTGTCCACGTTAAGGATTATTGGACCGCCGTCTTTAAAAAAAAAAATCCAAAATGGATGGGATATGGTCAAGTGATGTTTTCAAACAAATGCATATGTTATGCAGGAGCAATGTACAGCGGACCAATTGTCCTTAACTTGAAATTCTTCAATGCAAAAGTAAAAACAACGAGTGTTAGCACATGTCTTTATAAATTAAACGTTCCTTAGGAGATTGCAGCAACCTTTAACTATCACTGACGTTTTATCAGATTTTTTTCTCTCTTTTTTGTGATAAAAATACCTTTTGTCAGTTGAAACAGTTCACTGGTACTAAAGCTCTCATCCTCACGACGTGGACGAGAAGTTATGTCGCGACGCCGCTGTAACAGTGTTTCTCTGGCTCGCAAGTGTGCGTCAACCCGTCTTGCAGCATTTGCAAAGTCTCTAAATTGTTGGAATGCCACTGTTAAAGACAAACGAACACAAAAAGGTTAGATAGCACCAACGTGAATGAACATTCTAGAATTAACACCGAGATAAAACAAATGTAGAATGGGCCCAGATCCATTACACCTGCAGAACTGTAGAGTTGCTGCAAACTCAGGGATAATGATGAAGACATTTAATGAACAAGACAAAGCCTGACAAAATGAACATGAACTCAAGGGAATTTTACCCCTATGCCTAGTTAAGCAGTTGCTCTAACCAATTCGTGCCCGAGAACCACACGGGCATAAGTACTGGGGAAAAGAAGCTTTAGAAAGTAACGCCTTATTTGGAGATACCGTTGATTCGACGAAATGTATTCTGGGTAATTTGTAATAATCGGTATTATGGTATAAAACCAGAAACACAAATAGCCCCTGGGAGATTTGCAGGCAGGTTCCTGTAAAGAGCAGAACGTGTGTGCGAACATCTTGATATAAGACAGAGTTTGGGTTCTTGTCATATAGCAGTGTGTAATAATAATTAACAAGTGCGCTATGTTTCAAAGATTTCGGACATTTAGTTTTTGAGAAAAAAGGAAACACAAAACTTTTACCAAAACTTCAAAAGGCGTAGACCGGCGGACGGACGGACGGACAGAAATTGCCAGATTTGCTTCGCAAACTGGCATCAGCCTGGATATGCTTCACAATCGGGCTAAAATTAGTAAGTTCATGATGAATATCTATTAAAAGAAGCTAGTGAACACATTAGTATTCCACTCGGACACTTTCTTTGAATAAAGTTATTTTGGTACGAGTCAGTTAAGTTTAGGTTTAGTGATAAGTAAAAAGCTTATAAATAAAAAATAATAAAAGTGAGGAGAATATCCATGTAAGAATTGCATCTTCACTGACCCTGACTAGTGGTAAAATAACTGAATGTTATCCATGTCAAAGAACGGCTTCCGTAATACACCACCCAAGAAACACTGTGACCAATTTTCACCTGCAAACTGGCAATCATTGTTTGATAACGTAACACGTTTGTGACTATGCATAAAGGTCTTCCCAGGAAGTTTGAAATGAAAAGTAAATTGAAGGAATAATTTCGGAATAGAACGTTTTTGTAACATCCTAAAAGTATAACTACGTTTTTAATAGTCAAACGAGAGGTTAACGACTTTGAGTTGTAAACCTTCTCACCTCTCACCGCTGCGGGTTCGAATCTCACTGGGAGATCAACTTGTAAGTGAGAAAGTGTCGATTCTTACGGATGGCGGGAGGTATACAGTACTAGATCTACCCAAGAGTAAGTGAGAAAGTGTCGATTCTTACGGTTGGCGGGAGGTATACAGTACTAGCTCTACCCAGGAGTAAGTGAGAAAGTGTCGATTCTTACGGATGGCGGGAGGTATACAGTACTAGATCTACCCAGGAGTAAGTGAGAAAGTGTCGATTCTTACGGATGGCGGGAGGTATACAGTACTAGATCTACCCAGGAGTAAGTGAGAAAGTGTCGATTCTTACGGATGGCGGGAGGTATACAGTACTAGATCTACCCAGGAGTAAGTGAGAAAGTGTCGATTCTTACGGATGGCGGGAGGTATACAGTACTAGATATACCCAGGAGTAAGTGAGAAAGTGTCGATTCTTACGGATGGGGAGAGGTATACAGTACTAGATCTACCCAGGAGTAAGTGAGAAAGTGTCGATTCTTACGGATGGCGGGAGGTATACAGTACTAGAACTACCCAGGAGTAAGTGTCGATTCTTACGGATGGCGGGAGATATACAGTACTAGATCTACCCAGGAGTAAGTGAGAAAGTGTCGATTCTTACGGTTGGCGGGAGGTATACAGTACTAGCTCTACCCAGGAGTAAGTGAGAAAGTGTCGATTCTTACGGATGGCGGGAGGTATACAGTACTAGCTCTACCCAGGATTAAGTGAGAAAGTGTCGATTCTTACGGTTGGCGGGAGGTATACAGTACTAGATCTACCCAGGAGTAAGTGAGAAAGTGTCGATTCTTACGGATGGCGGGAGGTATACAGTGATGGCGGGAGGTATACAGTACTAGATCTACCCAGGAGTAAGTGCGTCTTCTGTCTCCACTACAAAAAAATCAACCGCCATACATAGCCTAAAATGTGATGGAAAATGGCGTTTAACACTAGACAAACAGTTTAATTAATAGTGTCATAAGATATGCAGTGTAACTTAAACAACTCCAGAAATATGCTTTCCAACTGAAATTGTGTCCAGACTTCAAGCTTTGTCCAACCAAGCGTCTTTTGGACTTTTCTGAATTTGCGGGCTTCGTTAAGTAAAGAAGGGTATATTCCGATACGCGGGACCGACCTGCTGACGTTTTCATCCGAGGAAGAAGCTAAGCGAAAGTACCTTGCCCAAGAACACACCAAGCTTTGTCCAACCAAACGTCTTTTGGACTTTTCTGAATGTGCGGGCTTCGTTTAGTAATGAATATGCATGGCAAAGAACCAAACACCACAGTTTATAAAGGTCACTCCTAAAGGAGCAATTGCGTCAGAAATGATTTGTTTTTAAAAGTGATAACTCACGTCAAACCAAAGACGACAGTAATGTCGCACTATTTTGTTAGCACAACAATCCTGGATAACATTTCTATATTTTGTTTTTAAATGTTTGTCCCTTTCAAAGTTAAACAAATGGTATTAATTATTTCATCATAAAAAAATAATTAAATGTAATTTAACGTCTCATCAACGCGTTATAGGTTATTTATTACAGCCCCAGATAACGGGGAAGGATACATAGGAGTCCATGAACTTGCACAATTACTATGGATCGTTAACGTTCTACAATGGTAGATTCGATACACGGGACCGCCCTGTTGACGTTTCCATCCGACGGAAGAGGCCTAGCGAAAGTAGCTTGCCCAAGACCACACAGACGGAACTCAGTGGGGCCAGTGAGGCTTGACCCGGGTCCTTCGGATTTCAAGTCCATGGCGCTATCCACTGGGCCACGCAAGCACCTTCACATGGCGCTATCCATTAGGCCACGCAAGCACCTTCACATGGCGCTATCCACTGGGCCACGCAAGCACCTTCACATGGCGCTATCCACTGGGCCACACAAGCACCTTCATATGGCGTTATCCACTGGTCCACGCAATCACCTTCACATACAGATTGTAACTCTCACAAATAAAGGTATATGAGAATGACAATAAACCATTCAACATTTTCCTACACCCCGGTGTTGTAACGATTTGAAACCCGTACAGAACTTAAGCTTCACAAGGTCGAAGGAAACGGAAAGTAAAAACGTGTCTCCTATTTCCCTATTTCACTCATCAATCTTGAATGTGGGTGGGGATGGGGGTGTGGGCATGTTGTCCCAACTGTTTACTTTCATCGAAGTCCAATGATATCCGTTTACTTTTATAGCAGTGTCATAGTCAAACAAATATTCGGATTAATGCCATTTCAGCACTAAATGTCTATGGTCCACGCCATCTCCAGTAAAATAAAAGAAATAAGCTAAACAATACTCACAGAGTAGGCAGATTACGATTCGTGTGCTTCGCCCCATATCCTAAATGGTTTAAATTCGTATTCGACTAGACGCTGTTTTATATACAGGAATTCTGCAAGTGTTGCGGTACAGTTGCCTTATAAGCATTAAGCTATTTCGTAATGATGACTTTGATCAGATGGTAAATTAAGCTAATTGCCAGGCATAAAAAATAAACTACTGCGGTTGACGTTTGGTATTTATGCTCACAAGAATATCAAGGCTAGCAATTAAGCAAAAATGTTGTTGTGAGCGAATATATGGGGTAAGTGTACAGGGTTGGGATGGGCGGCTGTTGAAACGAACAAAAGAGAGTTTCGAGGGATACGCCTTAATATTAGACAGCAATCTGACTGTCTTAATACTACTCATATTGACGTGTGTGACCATGGGGAGAATATTTTCAATGCGGTAGGTCTTATACTTTGAGCTATTGCATGAAGGCAGACAGGCGTGCGGACGAACATACAGACAATCCGATTCTTCGAAGGTGTAATAAATACGTACTGTATAGCAACTGAAACACTTCAGCCAAAATGTACATATATTTATCAAGTTTCATGAAGTCTTCAAAGTACGCTACGGAAAAAAAAACATGTTCGCAAATGTAAAATCTTGTGTTCATGTAAATGCACAGAAATTCCAAAAATATATTTATATATCGCAAGGCATCACAATACCAATAGAGCATTCAAATGACACGTTGCGTGTACTGGGTATCCATTTAAACGTGTGTGTTTGAACGTGTCAGGTACAGAGATGGATTTAGCTGCGAGAATCATAGCTCTAAGTCTTACCTACAATAGAGCTACGATGCCATCCTTTATAGAATACGTAGGTATCAGGGTTTCTGAAGACATCAAGCAATGCCTGCCTAAACATTTTAAAAACAACAGCCTTATATAGATTAAACCTTAAATACCACACGTGCATGCATGCAACTCATCAAAGAGAAGAATATATCGTTGATCTATGCATTTTTTTTACGAATCTCGAAAAAACATTCTGGAATGTTTACTTTTCAAAATATCTCGCAGTGTCTCGTTCCGTATTTGAAAAACTGACACACCCACAAAAAATACAACGTTAACCGGAAATCATAAGGTGTGCGAGTAGGGCGGGGTTAAGTACCCGAATACGGAACGAGACGTCACACGAAAACGAGATTATTTCGGACGTAAACAATGAATACTTCTGTAATTAACAGTGGCTTACAAAAAACGAATATATCTTCGTGTCATTTTTTTCTTTGATTAGTTTTATGTATTCATGTGTGAGGTTTGTTCTATTGAAATACGGCAGTTGTTTATGTAGGCATTGCGTGATGAAGTCAGAAATCTCGCCGGAAGACTGCGTGTGGGTGTCGTTACGGGTTCCTACTGATAATTCTATCATGAGGAATCATGGCTCCATGGTAGGTACATACTACCATAAGTTCCATGATTTTCACGTCTAAGCTAGAGTGTACTATCGTATAATATAACTGTGTTTGGTAGTGTCCGAGACAGAGCTGGAGTGTACTGTGTATCCATTTAAACCTGTGTGTTTGGTAGTGTTCGAGACAGAGGTGATGTGTACAAGGCATCCATTTATACTGGTGTGTTTGGTAGTGTCCGAGACTGTGCAGGAGTGTACTAGGCATCCAATTATTCTTGTGTGTTTGGTAGTGTCAGAGGCAGAGCTGGAGTATACTAGACATCCAAATATACTAGTATGATTGATAGTGTCCGAGACAGACTTTAAATGTACTAGGCATCCAATTATACTAGTATATGTGGTAGTGCCAAAGACAGACCTGGAGTGTACTATACATCCAATTATACTAGTATGTTTGATTGTGTCCGAGACAGACTTTAAATGTACTAGGCATCCAATTATACAAGTGTCATTGGTAGTGTTAGAGACAGAGCTGGAGTGTACTATGAATCCAATTATACTAGTGTGGTTGGTAGTATCCGAGACAGACCTGGAGTGTACAGGATATCCAATTATATTAGTGTTTTGGTAGAGTCCGAGACAGACTTGGAGTGTACTAGACATCCAGTTATACTAGTATGTTTGGTAGTATCCGAGACAGAACTGGAGTGTACTATAAATCCAATTATACTAGTGTGTTTGGTAGTGTCCGAGACAGAGCTGGGGTGTACTAGACATCCAATTATACTAGTATCTTTGGCAGTGTCCTAGACACACCTTGAGTGTACGAGACATCCAAATATTCTAGTATGTTTGTAAGTGTCTGTGACAGACCTGGGGTGTACTAGACATCCAATTATACTAGTGTGTTTGGTAGTGTCCGAGACAGAACTGGAGTGTTCTATACATCAAATTAGACTAGTGTGTTTGGTAGTGTCCGAGACAGAGCTGGAGTGTACTAGACATCCAATTATACAAGTGTGTTTGGTAGGGTCAGAGACAGAGCTGGAGTGTACTAGACATCCAATTACACTAGTGTGTTTGGTAGTGTCCGAGACAGAGCTGGAGTGTACTAAACATCCAATTATACTAGTGTGTTTGGTAGTGTCCGAGACAAAACTGGAGTGTACGAGACATCCAATTATACACGTATGTTTGGTAGTGTCCGAGACATACCTGGGATACACTAAACATCCAATTATATAAATGTGTTTGGTAGTGTCCGAGACAGACGTGGGCTGTGTTAGACATTCTGTTTTACTAGTGTGTTTGGTAGTGTCCGAGACAGAGCTGGAGTGTACTAGACATTCAATTATATTAGTGTGTTTTGTAGTGTCCGAGACAGAGCTGGAGTGTACTAAACATCCAATTATACTAGTGTGTTTAGTAGTGTCCGAGACAGACATGGAGAGTACTGGCATTTAATGATACTAGTGTGTTTGGTAGTGTCAGAGACCGAGCTGGAGTGTAGTATACATGAAATTATACTAGTGTATTTGGTAGTGTTCGAGACAGAACTGGAGTGTACACGGCATCCATTTATACTCGTGTGTTTGGTATTGTCCGAGACTGTGCTGGCGTGTAATAGGCATCCAATTATTATTGTGTGTTTGGTAGTGTCAGATACAGAGCTGGAGTATACTAGACATCCAATTATACTAGTGTGATTGGTAATGTCCGAGTCAGAACTTGAATGTACTAGGCATCCAATTATACTAGTATGTTTGGTAGTGTCCGAGACAGAGCTTGAGTGTTCTATACTTCAAATTAATTAGATTAGTGCGTTTGATTGTGTCCGAGACAGAACTGGAGTGTACTAGACATCCAATTATACAAGTGTGTTTGGTAGGATCAAAAACAGAAATGGAGTGTACTAGACATTCAATTACAATAGTGTGTTTGGTAGTGTCCGAGACAGAGCTGGAATGTACTAAATATCCAATAATACTAGTGTGTTTGGTAGTGTCCGAGACAGAGCTGAAGTGTACTACACATGCAATTATACTAGTGTGTTTGGTAGTGTCCGATACAGACCTTGAATGTACCTTGTTTGGCAGTTTCCGAGACAGAGCTGGAGTGTACTAGACATCCAATTCCACTAGTGTTTTCGGTCGAGTCAGAGACAGAGCTGGAGTATACTAGAAACCCAATTATACTAGTGTGTCTGGTAGTGTCCGAGACAGAGCTGGAGTGTACTAGACATCCAATTATTCTTGTGTGTTTGGTAGTGTCAGAGACAGAGCTGGAGTGTAGTAGACATTCAATTATATTAGTGGGTTTGGTAGTGTCCACGACAGAACTTGAATGTACTAGGCATCCAGTTAGATTAGTATGTTTGGTAGTGTCAGAGACAGAGCTGGAGTGTTCTATACATCAAATTAGACTAGTGTGTTTGGTAGTGTCAGAGACAGAGTTGGAGTGTACTATACATCAAATTATACTAGTGTGTTTGGTAGTGTCAGAGACAGACCTGGGGTGTACTAGATATCCAATTATACTAGTGTGTTTGATAGTGTCCGAGACAGAGCTCGAGTGTCTATACATCAAATTAGACTAGTGTGTTTGGTAATGTCCGAGACAGAGGTGGAAAGTACTAGGTATTCAATTATTATAGTATGTTTGGTAGAGTCAGAGACAGACCTGGAGTGTACTGGACATCCAATTATACTAGTGTGTTTGGTAGAGTCCGAGACAGAACTTGGCTTCGTTTTATTAAACATCTTACGATAAGTCTCAAATTTTAAAACTGTTAACATTTTTGCACCAACACATTCAATGTAGACAAGTAGGTGTGCATTACGTTCAGAACTATCAAATGCATACGAAAATGAAATGAAATCGCGTTTATTTGTGAATTGTAAATCAAGCAAAGAATTTAAGAAATTAACTTACGGTCAAAATTGTCATCAGTTGTTTCATAAAACCGGGCCCTGAAATGTACTAGACATCCAATTATACTGGTATGTTTGGTAGTATCCGAGAAAGAGCAGGAATGTAATTGACATCCAATTATACTAGTGTGTTTGGTAGTGTCCGAGACAGAGCTGGAGTGTAATATATATCCAATTAGACTAGTGTGTTTGGTAGTGTCCGAGACAGAGCTTAAGTGTACTATACATCCAATTATACTAGTGTGTTTTGTAGTGTCCCAGACAGAGCTGGAGTGTACTAAACATCCAATTATACTAGTGTGTTTTGTAGTGTCCGAGACAGACCTGGAGTGTACTTGGCATTACATGATTCTAGTGTGTTTGGCAGTGTCAGAGACAGAGCTGGAGTGTACTAGACATCCAATTATACTAGTGTGTTTGGTAGTGTCCGAGACAGACCTGGAGTGTACTTGGCATAAAATGATTCTAGTATGTTTGGTAGTGTCCGAGACAGAGCTGGAGTGTAATAGACATCCAATTATACTAGTGTGTTTGGTAGTGTCCGAGACAGACCTGGAGTGTACAGGATATCCAATTATATTAGTGTGTTTGGTAGAGTCCGAAACAGACTTGGAGTGTACTATAAATCCTATTATACTAGTATGTTTGGTAGTGTTCGAGACAGACTTGGAGTGTACAGGACATCCAATTATATTAATGTGTTTGGTAGAGTTCGAGACAGACATGGAGTGTACTAGACATCCAATTATACCAGTATGTTTTGTAGTATCCGAAACAGAGCTGGATTGTACTATACATCCAATTATAGTAGTGTGTTTGGTATTGTCCGAGACAGAGCTGGAGTGCACTAGACATCCAATTATACTAGTGTGTTTGATAGTGTCCGAGACAGAGCATTAAGTGTACTAGACATCCAGTTATACTAGCGTGTTTGGTTGTGTCAGAGACAGATTTGGAGTGTACTATACATCCAATTATACTAGTGTGTTTGGTAGTGTCCGAGACAGAGCTGGAGTGTACAAGACATCCAATTATACTAGTGTGTTTGGTAGTGTCCGAGACAGAGCTGGAGTGTGGTATACTTCCAATTAGACTAGTGTGTTTGATAGTGTCCGAGACAGAACTGGATTATACCAGACATCAAATTATACTAGTGTGTTTGGTAGTGTCCGAGACAGAGCTGGAGTGTGGTATACTTCCAATTAGACTAGTGTGTTTGGTAGTGTCCGAGACAGAACAGGATTATACCAGACATCCAATGATACTAGTGTGTTTGGTAGTGTCCGAGAAATAGCTGTAGTGTACAAGACATCCAGTTATACTAACGTGTTTGATAGTGTCCGAGACAGAGCTGGAGTGTACAAGACATCCAAGTATACTAGTGTGTTTGGTAGTGTCCAAGACAGAGCTGGAGTGTACCAGATATCCAATTATACTAGTGTGTTTGGTAGTGTCCGAGACAGAGCTGGAGTGTGCATACGTCCAATTAGACTAGTGTGTTTGGTGGTGTGCGAGACAGAACTGGATTATACCAGACATCCAATTATACTAGTGTGTTTGGTAGTGTCCGAGACAGAACTGGAGTGTGCTATACGTCCAATCAGACTAGTGTGTTTGGTAGTGTCCGAAACAGAGCTGGAGTGTACCAGAAATCCAATTATACTAGCGTATTTGGCAGTGTCCGAGACTGAGCTGGAGTGTACTAGACATCCAATTATAACAATTTGTTTGGTAGTGTCCGAGACAGATATGGAGTGTATTAGACATTCAATTATACAAGTGTGTTTGGTAGTGTCCGAGACAAAGCTGGAGTGTACTAGACATCCTATTGTACTAGTGTGTTTGGTAGTTTCCGAGACATACCTTGAGTGTACTAGACACCCAATTTTACTAGTGTGTTTGGTAGTGGCCGAGACAGAGCTGGAGTGTAATAGACATTCGATAATACGAGTGTGCTAGATATTGTCCGAGACAGAGCTGGAGTGTACTAGACATTCAATTATACTATTGTGTTTTGTAGTGTCCGAGACAGAGCTGGAATGTACTATACATCCAATTAGACTAGAGTGTTTGGTAGTGTCCGAGACAGAACTTGAATGTACTAGGCATCCAATTATACTAGTATGTGTCAAAGACAGAGCTGGAGTGTACTATACATCTAATTATACAAGTGTGTTTGATAGTGTCCGAAATAGAGCTGGGTTGTAATAGACATCCAATTATACTAGTATGTTTGGCAGTGTCCGAGACAGACCTAGGGTGCACTAGACATCCACTGATACAAGTGTGTTTGGTAATGTCCGAGACAGAGCTGAAATATACTAGGTATTCAATTATTATAGTATGTTTGGTAGAGTCAGAGACAGACCTGGAGTGTACTGGACATCCAATTATACTAGTGCGTTTGGTAGAGTCCGAGACAGAGCTGGGCCTCGTTTTATTAAACATCTTACGATAAGTCTCAAATGTTAAAACTGTTCACATGTTTGCGCCAACATATTCAATGTAGACAGGTATGTGTGAATTATGTTCAGAACTATCAAATGTATAAGAAAATGAAATGAAATCGCATTCATTTGTGAATTGTAAATCAAGCGAAGAATTTAAGAAATTAACTTACGGTCAATATTGTCGTCAGCTGTTTTATAAAACCGGGCCCTGGAGTGTACTAGACATCCGATTATACTAGTATGTTTGGTAGTATCCGAGACAGAGCAGAAGTGTAATAGACATCCAATTATATTAGTGTTTTTGGTAGTGTCCGAGACAGAGCTAAAGTGTACTAGACATCCAATTATACTAGAATATTTGGTAGTGTACGAGACAGACCTGGGGTGTACTAGACATCCAATTACAATGCTGGAGTGTACTAGACATCCAAGTATACTAGTGTGTTTGGTAATATATGAGACAGAGCTGGAGTGTACTAGTCATCCAATTAGACTAGTGTGTTTGGTTGTGTCCGAGACAGACCTGGGGTGTACTAGACATCCAAATATACTAGTGTGTTTGATAGTGGCCGAGACAGAACTGGAGTTTATTAAACATCTAATTATACTAGTGTGTTTGGTAGTGTCCGAGACAGACCTGGAGTGTACTTGGCATTGAATGATACTAGTGTGTTTGGTAGTGTCAGCGACAGAGCTGGAGTGTACTAGACATCCAATTATACTAGTGTGTTTGGTATTGTCCGAGACAGACCTTGAATGTACTTGGCGTCCAATTATACTAGTATGTTTGGTAGTGTCAGAGACAGAGCTGGAGTGAAATAGACATCCAATTTCACTAGTGTGTTTGGTAGTGTCCGAGACAGACCTGGAGTGTACAGGACATCCAATTATTTTAGTGTGTTTGGAGTCCAAAACAAAGGTGGAGTGTACTAGACATCCAATTATACTATTATGCTTTGTAGTATCTGAGACAGAGCTGGAGTGTACTAGACATCCAGTTATACTAGTGTGTTTGGTAGTGTCAGAGACAGAGCTGGAGTGTAATAGACATCCAATTACACTAGTGTGTTTGGTAGTGTCCGAGACAGAGCTGGAGTGTACTAGACATTCAGTTATACTAGTGTGTTTGGTAGTGTCCGAGACAAAGCTGGAGTGTACTAGACATTCAATTGTACTAGTGTGTTTGGTAGTGTCCGAGACAGAGCTGGAGTGTACTAGACATCCAATTGTACTAGTGTGTTTGGTAGTTTCCGAGACAGACCTGGAGTGTACTAGACATCCAATTACAATGCTGGAGTGTACTAGACATCCAAGTATACTAGTGTGTTTGGTAATGTATGAGACAGAGCTGGAGTATACTAGTCATCCAATTAGACTAGTGTGTTTGGTTGTGTCCGAGACAGACATGGGGTGTACTAGACATCCAATTTTACTAGTGTGTTTGGTAGTGTCCGAGAGAAAGCTGGCGTGTACTAGACATTCAATTATGCTATTGTGTTTTGTAGTGGCCGAGACAGAGCTGGAATGTACTATACATCCAATTAGACTTGAGTGTTTGGTAGTGTCCGAGACAGAGCTTGAGTGTACTAGGCATCAAATTATACTAGTATGTTTGGTAGTGTCCGCGACAGAGCTGGAGTGTTCTAGGCATCCAATTATGCTATTGTGTTTTGTAGTGGCCGAGACAGAGCTGGAATGTACTATACATCCAATTAGACTTGAGTGTTTGGTAGTGTCCGAGACAGAGCTTAAGTGTTCTAGGCATCAAATTATATTAGTGTGTTTGGTAGTGTCCGAAACAGGGCTGGAGTGTTCTAGGCATCCAATTATAATAATGTGTTTGTTACTGTCCGAGACAGAGCTGGAGTGTACTAGACATACGATTTTACTAGTGTGTTTGGTGGTGTCCATGACAGAGCTGGAGTGTTCTAGGCGTCCAAGTATACTAATGTGCTTGGTACTGTCCAGTGCTCAAGAAATAGGATAGCCCGACGCCCGGGGCTCCTCGAAATCCATTCCGGGCCTGTCTCATTTTGCAGACGAGGAGCCCGTCGGGCCTGTCTTAAAAAAAAAAAAAAAAAAAAAAAATCAGTTTTACTGGATCTCAAGCTCAAGTTCCTCAAGACAAAATACTCCCATGTGTATTGTGAACTGTGAAAACACTTGCAATAAAGTAATTAAAATGTGTTATACACACATTGAAACAATAAAAAGTTTGAATATTTTGCCTGGCTTCGTGTCGGCAGTTTGTCACAACTTTGAGGTCGACAATTGTTGACATAAAACTCATTATTCTGCTATTAGCGTTGTGTTTTCTTTCCTTTGTGATAAGAAATACCGTTTTTTTTCATTAAAAACACACTAATGCATGAAAAAAAATCGTTATTGACGGTATTTCGATTGAATGTTTGTGAAATGTTCGGGCCGTAAAAGTGCGGTGTCATAGTAGTTCGGTTGGTACATAATTTCGGATATATTATTTTTTTTATTTTTTTTATTTTTTTTTTAATTTTTTTACATAATCGAATAAAAAAAACTGTCCTTTACAAATACATGTTGGTGGAAAGAAAAATATATATACTGTATATGTATAAATACAGATATAAAGTATATTTCTATTCATTATTTAAGGTGTAAGGAGTTCCTGGAATCCTACTTTTAAATGAATTCTAGTCTAGGCTCCTAATTCTTTACTTGGAGAAAGTGGTGACAAAAAGAAAAAATATAGCCAGAGGAGGCTCTGATAGTCTCATAAAACCTGATTAAAAATTTGGCTCCAAGTTTAGCTCCAGTCACCAAGTCGGCTCTGATTAGTATCGTTTGGCAAAAGTGTTAGTACTCTCCTTTGCATTGGTCATAAATTACTATGTAATATTCTATTCTAACATATTTTAAACGAAATGGTAAATAAGTCCGCTGAACAGGGAGCATAAAGTGGTAGCAAAAAGAAAAATATAGTCAGAGGAGGTTCTTAGCTTGATTAATACATGCTTAACAAAATTAATGTGTGCTATACAAGTGAATAAAGACACATTTCCAATAAGAAAAAAATATTGGACCTTTCCATTTTAAATCAGGGCCTGTCCATTTCAAATCAGGGCCTGTCCATTTCAAATCGGGGCCTGTCCATTTTCAGAAGCAACAAGCCCTGGGCCTGTCTCTTAAAATAATTTTCTTTGAGCACTGCTGTCCGAGACAGAGCTGGGGTTTATTAGGCATATGATTTTACTAGTGTGTTTGTTAGTGTCCGAGACATAGATGGAGTGTACTAGGTATCAAACTGTACTAGTGTGTTGGTAGTGTCCGAGACAGAACTGTGTTGTACTTAGCATCTTAATAAACGTGTTTGTTCGGTAGTGTCCGAGAGAGACCTGAAGTGTACTCGGCATCTACATAAACGTGTGTGCTTGGTGGTTTGCGAAACGGAGCTGGAGTGTGCTGAGCGTCCAGTGTAACTAGTGCTTAGAAGACTTAAGTCGTTATTCCACTTTCGCTGGATTTGCACAATTCAGTTTTTAACAGGAGATATATGTACGTTTAAAGCATATAAGAGATTTGTGATTTGTGTCATTTCATTTTATAATACTAAATACTATATCAAGTAGAAAGGCTAAAACAAATGCGTTAACGCCTTAGAATAAAACGGCGACCTTAGATGCTAACTTTCATGAACATATGTAAAGGCGTTAAACTATAATCGAATGATCTGCTTGAAGATAGAAAAAGAAATGTGTTAACGTCTTAGATAGAATGTCGGACATATTTGATCCGAGCGAAAAATAAGCCTGGTGCATAAGCCCCTCAAAGGCCATATTACACGTGCCAACTTTTTCATAAACAGTCGCAGGATCTAGGTTTTGAGACCGACTGACAGATGGACAGGTTATTAGATAGATATACTGACAAAGCTAGTCGGATGGGATGGAGTAGGGTGGAATGGGATAGAGGTGCATTAAATCCCCCCACGCCCCACTCTCCCACCCCCACGGTTAAAACCGATAGTGAACACAAAACAGTACTAATATTATCCACAGGTCATACCGAAATAAACATAGTAACGTTTTTTGTTGAGAGACAGCATTCTATATGATAATAACACAATTCATTTATACACGGGTTCGTTCATGTATACACGGGTTCGATCATGTATACACGGGTTCGTTCATGTATACATGGGTTCGTTCATGTAAACACGTGTTCGTTCTTGTATACACGGGATCGTTCATGTATACACGGGTTCGTTCATGTATACATGGGTTCGTTCATGTAAACACGTGTTCGTTCATGTATACACGGGATCGTTCATGTATACACGGGTTCGTTCATGTATACATGGGTTCGTTCATGTAAACACGTGTTCGTTCTTGTATACACAGGTTAGTTTATGTATACACGGGTTCGACACGGGTTCGTTCATGTATAAACTGGTTCGTGCATGTATACACGGGTTCTTTCATGCATACACGCGTTAGACATCGGTTCGTTCATGTATACACGGGTTAGTGCATGTATACACGGTTTAGTTGATGTAGAGACGGGTTCGTGCATGTAGATACGGTCGTGCATGTATACAAGGGGTCGTTCATGTGTTCACGGGTTCGTTCATGTGAACAAGGGTTCGTTCAAAGGTTCGTGTATGTATACACAGGTTCGTGTATGTGTACACAGGTTCGTGCATGTCCACAATCAGGTCGGGCGGAAGGGGACGTAAATCGGTACAGCCCCGTGTATCCTAGCCTCTACAACACTCATCTCTATACAAGTGTACAAGTGTATGCACAAGCACATACTTTAAATTAAGAAAGACACCAGGGGTGGTAAAAGAAGGCGGAAAAAGAAAAACAATATTATCATAATCGTGTTTGAGGTCAATTTTTAGAACAAAAAAAACACAATCTTATTGTAAATGTGTTTTAGGCTGATTTAATTACTCTGGCGAAAACGTATGTTCTCTCATAACTGGGGGGGTCGCATCGCATTTTTACCCGGTGTTTCTCTGCGTGTGTTGGGGTGGGGAGGGGGAGGGGTGGGGCAGAGGGCGGGGGTACACAGAGAGAGACAGCGAGAGAAATGTCGACCTGGTGCAAATGTACTGTTCAGCAAAAGCGAATGAAAACCATATATTTTCAAACTTTACAAGGAAGGTTTTGGTGGGTGGGTTTGGCGGGGCGGGATGATGTTGCGTAAATCCATTTTTCGTAGCAACACTCCATAAAATCCAACATTATTTAAATTACCTTTTAGTCTGAAGTGCCCTCCACTCGAGCCTTGAAACTATCGATATTGCATCTCATTTTAAACAAGAGGCCCAAGAGAGCCTGTGGACGCTGTACTGGCTAAACATAAAGTGTATGTATAATATCATTCAACCGGAACATGGTGATGATATACGCAATTAGGCTTGGTACTGATCATCCCTGCCAAGTTTTGTTGAATCAAGCCACAGGTTCAGGAGAACTAGTTTGTACAAAGGTGTCCTAACTCTGCCAAAATTTCAACCAGAACACGGCAATGATAAGTGCAACTAGGCTTGGTACTGAGATTCGTTGAAATCCGGAAAGGAGTTCAGAAGAGACTAATCTGGACAAAGTTTGTCTATTAAAACCTTTAAAGGGCCATAACTCTGCCAACAATCATTCAACCGGAATATGGCGAAGATAAGCACAACTAGGCTTGATACTGATCATCCTTGTCAAGTTTCGTTGAAATCCAGCCAGGAATTCAGGAGAATTAGCCGGAAAATGTGTGTGTATCAAAAACCTATTAAAGATACATAACTCTACCAAAAATCTGTAAACCGGAACGCGACGATGATATGCACAACTAGGCTTGGTGCTGATCATCCCTGTAAAGTTTCGTTGAAATCTGGCGAGGGGTTCAGGAGAACTAGTCCAGACAAAATGTGTGTATTAAAAACTTTAAGGGGCCATAATTCTGCCAAAAATCATTCAACCAGAACACGGCGATGATTTGCAGAACTAGACCTGGAACTGATCATCCTTAAAAACTTTCGTTTAAATCCGGCCAGGGGTCCAGGAGAACTAGTCAGGACAAAGTTTTTGTATTAAAACCTTTAAAGGGACATAACTCTGCCAAAATCATTCAATTAGGACACGGTGACGATATGTACAACTAGGCTTGGTACTGATCATCCCTCAAAAGTTTCACTGAAATCCGTGCAAATGAAGGCCCTTTTGTCTTAATGAGGCCAAAATATAGCATATTTCAGAAAATCAAGGGCCATAACTCCTGTACATGTCCAATATGGCTGTCAACTTTGTCGGAGCTTTCATTGATATTAACAATCTGGTAAAGTTTGGTAGAGACTGGATGAAAAATGAAGGCCCTATCATCTTAACAAGGCAAAATATAGCATTTTTAAATAAACAAGGTTCACAACTCCTGGTGCGATCTGGCTTGTAAAAAAAATGAATAAGAACATTAATCAATGAAATATAAATAAATTATATAATAATTAAAAAAAATATATATTTATAAAAACAAAGATCAGATGAAAAATGAAGGCCCCATCATATTAATGAGGCAAAATAAACTTTTTAAACGAAATCAAGGGCCATAACTCCGCTGTTACTGGTTCGATCTGGCTGGTTTTCGAACTTATTCGAGCTTTCATTGATATTAACAATCTGGTACAGTTTTGTAACAGGAAGGCCCCATCATCTTAACGAGGCAAAATATAGCATTCGTAACTAAATCAAGGGCCGTAACTCCGCTGTTACTGGTCCGATCTAGCTGGTTTTTGAACTTGTCCGAGCTTTCATTGACATTAACAATCAAGTAAAGTTTGGTAAAGATCGGACGAAAAGTGAAAGCCCATATCGTCTTAACGAGGTAAAATATAGCAATTTTAACTAAATCAAGGGCCATAACTCCGCTCTTACTGGTCCGATCTGGATGGTTTTCGAACTTGTCCGAGCTTGTTTTCATTGATATTAACAATCTGTTAAAGTTTAGTAAAGTTCAGACGAAAAATGAAGGCCCTATCGTCTTAACGAGGTAAAAGTTAACGGACAGACGGACGACTGACAAAAGCTGTGCTGGCCCTTGACCAGTAGAGCTAATAAAATACATGCTTGACCTACTTCATTATTACGGGTCACCTTTACTCAAGTATCATTAAATACCATAAGTACCATAAGATAGTTGTGGAATACACTTCACATTTTTACTAAACTTGTTTTATATGCTGAGACGCAAAAACAATATATTACTTCACATTTACCAAAACTGGTTTTATGACTCACAACAAATAAATTATAATTAGTTAACATCTTTTATTAGTTTCATATTTACTCTATGATACTATATATATAGTGTGTATAAGCGTTTATTTATCCTCGCTGTATTGCACTAAGCATTTTAGCGAGCAGACCTAGGTTTTAAGTCTCATCCGAAGGACTGGTAAGGTAGGAAATACTTTTGAAATATTTCGATAATTAACCCAAATTTGGTCCTGGCTGGGATTGAACGCGCGGTCCCTGGGTTACTTAGCCGCAATGCTAACCAATACACCACGGCGCTACCTAAACTATATATAGATAAAGCATAAGCACGCACGATAAACCTCATCCTGTTCTTCTCCTTGTAATTTAATTATACTCGAAGAGAAAAAGAAAGAAAATAGTTGAAATCCGTTAAAAGTTAGGGTTACATAATATGGAGAAGGGGGAGTGGTGGTGGTGGTGATGGTGGTGGTGGTGGTGATGGTAAAACATTAAATAATATATAAAGTTAAAGAATATAACTGTCGTTCCACGGCTAATAAACTCGTTGTTTGTTTTATTTCAGGCCGCCCAGAGAGATAGAAGGATGCATACAACATCTAACTACAGGCTATATTCGTATGGTTCTTTATCTTGAGGGCTGGCGTGGCGTGAGGGCTGGCGTGGCGCAGTCGGTAGCGCGGCGGATTTGTAACCGGAGGCCCCGGGTTCAATCCTCCGTGGTGCCACTGAGTTCCGTCTAATTTAATAATATTTTATTGCAGATATGTTACAATACATCAATTCAACATCACAATATTCTGGCATAGAAACATATGCAAATGGATTGAACTACAAGTTATTACAACATTAGTTACAGTTCTCTCCATCTCTGAGTTCCGTCGGTGTGTTCATGGGCAAGACACTTTCCTTAACCTCGTCCGTCGGATGGGACGTAAACCGGGCGGTCCCGTTTATCGGTCTATCCTCCGAGCACGTTAAAGAACCATAGGAATCTATTCGATAATAACAGTAGGGCAGGTTCCCGGATTCCTATGGGGCGGCTCTAAATAACCTATACTGTGTTTGTGAGCCGTTAAACAACATTCAATTCAATTCTTTATCTTGCTCGGAGGAACCTTCGCCTCTCACCGCTGCGGGTTCGAATCCCACTGGGAGCTCGACTAATGAGGAAGTGTCGATTCTTACGGATGGCGGGAGGTGTTCTACCCAGGAAAGTGAGTGGTCTGCCTCCACCACAAAAAAACGACCGTCATATGACCTTACATGTGTTGACTCCGATACACGGGACCGACCGGTTTACGACGCCATCTGACAGAGAGGCTTGGGCAGTGTGAATGAAGGGTGAGCCTGAAATGTGTATCCTGTTGGCGATGTATAACCGGTTTGTGTTGGTGCGCCGTATCAAAAGCCCAATTCAACTCAACTATTCAAATGATGTCGGTTGATTTCTAGTATCTGCCATGCCGACACAAAAAGGTATAGATCTAGCAAGTATTTGACCATTTTCACATCTCAGAGTTCCAACTGTCCCCAGGGTACAAAGGGTACCACTGTAAACCTCTGGCAAGCGAGAATGTTATTTGACCTACTAAAGAGAGCCTTACTTAGATGAGCAACATACTCAGCTGCAAAAGAAACTGGACACGTTGAACATTTTACTTTACACCCTATCCTCTTTATCAACGACAGTCCCTCACTGATTCGACCTATTGAAAAACAAATGACAACATGATATTGGGAATGGAATGATAAAAACTTTGGTACCAAACGTGGCATATTCATTTTGGAATTTGTCAATTTTAAAAAAACTGTATACAATTAAATCTAAACAAAAATGTTCTTTGCCTATTAAAATAAAATGGGAGACGCCTAAAATGACAACAGACGAACCACAGGTGGCTGTATTGGTGTTATTTGTTGTCTATAACTAGTTCCCTTGGACATTTTTTAAGGAAAACTTAAAATATGTTTGTTTTCAACAAATAACTTTTTTTAGTTGTTTTTTTGTGTTTTAGTTCCCAACACCGATACAGCCACCTGTGAGACGAACGGTATTGATTTCACAGTAGTAACAATATTATTGAAATCTATTTGAATATTATTTTAGTGGGTAAATAAGGTTTTTCTAAAAGAATATTTTCCACTTCGTGATAAAAATGTCACTATATCACAATATGTTGTTTAGTTCTAAAATACTGCGCGTAATCAAGGATACTAGGATAGCACATACTGCTACTATCTAGGATACTAGGATAGCACATACTGCTACTGTCTAGGATACTAGGATAGCACATACTGCTACTGTCTAGGATACTAGGATAGCACATACTGCTACTGTCTAGGATACTAGGATAGCACATACGGCTACTGTGATAGCACATACTGCTACTGTGATAGCACATAATGATAGCACATAACTGCTACTGTGATAGCACATAATGCTACTGTGATAGCACATAACTGCTACTGTGATAGCACATACTGCTACTGTGATAGCACATAACTGCTACTGTGATAGCACATACTGCTACTGTGATAGCACATAACTGCTACTGTGATAGCACCTACTGCTACTGTGATATCACATACTGCTACTGTGATAGCCCATACTGCTACTGTGATAGCACATACTGCCACTGTGATAGCACATACTGCTACTGTGATAGCACATACTGCTACTGTGATAGCACATAACTGCTACTGTGATAGCACATACTGCTACTGTGATAGCACATAACTGCTACTGTGATAGCACATACTGCTACTGTGATAGCACATACTGCTACTGTGATAGCAATACTGTACTTACTGCTACTGTGATAGCACCTACTGCTACTGTGATAGCACCTACTGCCACTGTGATAGCACCTAATGCCACTGTGATAGCACATACTGCTACTGTGATAGCACCTAATGCCACTGTGATAGCACATACTGCTACTGTGATAGCACATAATGCCACTGTGATAGCACCTACTGCTATTGTGATAGCACATACTGCCACTGTGATAGCACATACTGCCACTGTGATAGCACATAATGCTACTGTGATAGCACACACTGCTACTGTGATAGCACACACTGCTACTGGATAGCACATACTGCTACTGTGATAGCACCTACTGCTACTGTGATAGCACACACTGCTACTGGATAGCACATACTGCTACTGTGATAGCACATACGGCTACTGGATAGCACATACTGGATAGCACATACTGCTACTGTGATAGCACATACTGCTAAGGTGATAGTACATAATGTCTAGGATACTAGGATAGCACATACTGCTACTGTGATAGCACATACTGCTACTGTGATAGCACATACTGCTACTGTGATAGCACATACTGCTACTGTGATAGTACATAATGCTACTGTGATAGTACATACGGCTACTGTGATAGTACATACTGCTACTGTGATTGCACATAATGCTACTGTGATAGCACATAATGCTACTGTGATTGCACATAATGCTACTGTGATAGCACATACTGCTACTGTGATAGTACATAATGCTACTGTGATAGCACATACTGCTACTGTGATAGTACATAATGCTACTGTGATATTACATACTGCTACTGTGATAGCACATACTGCTACTGTGATAGCACATACTGCTACTGTGATAGTACATACTGCTACTGTGATAGTACATACTGCTACTGTGATAGCACATACTGCTACTGTGATAGCACCTACTGCTACTGTGATAGCACCTACTGCTACTGTCTAGGATACTAGGATAGCACATAATGCTACTGTGATAGTACATATTGCTACTGTGATAGCACACACTGCTACTGTAATATCACATACTGCTACTGGATAGCACATACTGGATAGCACATACTGCTACTGTGATAGCACATAATGTCTAGGATACTAGGATAGCACATACTGCTACTGTGATAGCACATACTGCTACTATGATAGCACATACTGCTACTGTGATAGCACATACGGCTACTGTGATAGCACACACGGCCACTGTGATAGCACATACTGCTACTGTGATAGCACATACTGCTACTATGATAGCACATAATGCTACTGTGATAGCACATACGGCTACTATGATAGCACATACTGCTACTGTGATAGTACATACGGCTACTGGATAGCACATACTGCTACTGTGATAGTACATACTGCTACTGTGATTGCACATACTGCTACTGTGATAGTACATAATGCTACTGTGATAGTACATACGGCTACTGTGATAGTACATACTGCTACTGTGATTGCACATAATGCTACTGTGATAGCACATAATGCTACTGTGATAGTACATAATGCTACTGTGATAGCACATACTGCTACTGTGATAGCACATACTGCTACTGTGATAGTACATACGGCTACTGTGATAGTACATACTGCTACTGTGATTGCACATAATGCTACTGTGATAGTACATAATGCTACTGTGATAGCACATACTGCTACTGTGATAGTACATAATGCTACTGTGATAGTACATACGGCTACTGTGATAGTACATACTGCTACTGTGATTGCACATAATGCTACTGTGATAGCACATAATGCTACTGTGATAGTACATATTGCTACTGTGATAGTACATACTGCTACTGTCAGGCGCGTAGCCAGGCATACGCCCGTACGCCCGGGCGTACGCCTCTTGGAAAAAAATGAGAAAACATAGTGCCCCAAAAATGCAATAAAACTGAAGCCTGACTAGGGTGAGACCCATCATTAGAAATTTATCAACATATAAATATCAAAGTTATCAAAACAGATGCCATAAAATGGAAATTTCAATCTAAAATATTAATTTTTCGCAACTATATAATTTATTTATCAATCAATAAAAGCCATCACTTTCTGCCCAAAATCGTCAAAAGCAACGTGCGGACACTTAGGGCTTCCGCCCCTTGGACCCCAATATACGGGCGTATCCTCCAAAACGGCCTAGCTACGCCCCTGACTGTGATAGCACACACTGCTACTGTGATAGCACATACTGCTACTGTGATAGTACATACTGCTACTGTGATAGCACATACTGCTACTGTGATAGTACATACTGCTACTGTGATAGCACATACTGCTACTGTGATAGCACATACTGCTACTGTGATAGTACATACTGCTACTGTGATAGCACATACTGCTACTGTGATAGCACATACTGCTACTGTGATAGTACATATTGCTACTGTGATAGCACACACTGCTACTGTAATATCACATACTGCTACTGGATAGCACATACTGGATAGCACATACTGCTACTGTGATAGCACATAATGTCTAGGATACTAGGATAGCACATACTGCTACTGTGATAGCACATACTGCTACTGGATAGCACATACTGGATAGCACATACTGGATAGCACATACTGCTACTGGATAGCACATACTGGATAGCACATACTGCTACTGTGATAGCACATAATGTCTAGGATACTAGGATAGCACATACTGCTACTGTGATAGCACATAATGCTACTGGATAGCACATACTGGATAGCACATATTGGATAGCACATACTGCTACTGGATAGCACATACTGGATAGCACATACTGCTACTGTGATAGCACATAATGTCTAGGATACTAGGATAGCACATACTGCTACTGTGATAGCACATACTGCTACTGTGATAGCACATAATGCTACTGGATAGCACATACTGGATAGCACATACTGCTACTGGATAGCACATACTGGATAGCACATAATGCTACTGTGATAGCACATACTGCTACTGTGATAGCACATACTGGATAGCACATAATGCTACTGGATAGCACATACTGGATAGCACATAATGCTACTGTGATAGCACATAATGCTACTGTGATAGCACATAACTGCTACCGTGATAGCACATACTGCTACCGTTATAGCACATACTGGATAGCACATACTGGATAGCACATACTGCTACTGGATAGCACATACTGGATAGCACATACTGCTACTGTGATAGCACATAATGTCTAGGATACTAGGATAGCACATACTGCTACTGTGATAGCACATAATGCTACTGGATAGCACATACTGGATAGCACATATTGGATAGCACATACTGCTACTGGATAGCACATACTGGATAGCACATACTGCTACTGTGATAGCACATAATGTCTAGGATACTAGGATAGCACATACTGCTACTGTGATAGCACATACTGCTACTGTGATAGCACATAATGCTACTGGATAGCACATACTGGATAGCACATACTGCTACTGGATAGCACATACTGGATAGCACATAATGCTACTGTGATAGCACATACTGCTACTGTGATAGCACATACTGGATAGCACATAATGCTACTGGATAGCACATACTGGATAGCACATAATGCTACTGTGATAGCACATAATGCTACTGTGATAGCACATAACTGCTACCGTGATAGCACATACTGCTACCGTTATAGCACATACTGCTACTGTGAAAATGGAATTTCCTTGTAAACAAAATAAAGGGTCATAATATATTTTAGAACAGAGTCTTTTTTATTTTTAGATTTACGGGAGAGCCTACCCTTAATTTTGCAAAACTGAAATAAAAATAAAAGTCGTAACTGTGAATTTTATTTTATTGTTTCCTCCTGTTCGATCTGCTACATCTTTTTAAAAAATAAAAATTGTGCCTATCCTTATTTTCACAATAACGTAAAATTGCACACTTTTTTTGAAAATTTGGATTATGACTTAGTATTTACTTTGTAAGGTCACAAATCGAAGTATTAATTTAATATACATGTTTACAAACACTATTTAATGCATACCATTGAACACCACAATACCTATTTCGCTCTTCTAGGCATCGAGTTCATAAACCTTTCTTGAGAATATTCTTAGTATTGACCTATGTCAGGGAAAAATATGTCTATTATTCTTGCAACTATGAAAGATAAACATTCAATAATTTCCAGTTTATATATTACATTTTGTTTCGATTTGAAGTGTGTTCAATAGCAAATTTGTGATAATTTCTGTAAAATACATAGATCTACTCAAAAATATATTAATCTGACAGTCAATCAAACCAATTCTCAAGAGTGGAAGGTATTTTCAAGAACGGTTTGTCAGTTTGAGATAACATGTAGGCAGTTTTAACATAAAATGGATGTTGGTTACATGTATAACGTCATGGCCCCCATTATCGTGGTATATCGTGATGAAACGTGAACTGCGCTACAACCATTCACAATTGTTCTCGATTTCAATGACCTCTGAATTCAGTAATATATCATCTTTGTTTACATTGACAAAATTGTCTCCCGTGAATCACTTTTTACCGGATGTCGTGAACTATTCCGATTGGGTCGGAAGATTCCATTATTGATAGAGGGTCCCCATTATCGTGGCAATTCGAAAAATGATCCAAATGAGATATTTAAAGGGTAAACCATGTTGTGAAGTTAATTAAAACTTTATTCAGACAAGGTTTCATTGATGTAACCTGATTTACACATATAATATCAGCTAAATCTTAAATTGGATAATTGTAGCGGACACGTGTTTACTTACCGACTTTTGCGTATTGCATCAGATCACTACTGTACCGTATAAACTCTAAAAATGTACATATTTTTGATTTCTTTGCAAATGGTAATTAAAAAGGAATTAGGAATATAAATATAGTAATGTTTATGTTCTATAATTATTTTAAATCAAAAACACAAGCTTCAAAAGCCAGTCCATGATCGCTCTTTCTTCAATTTAAAACCCACACATCGATAATTTGGCTTGGCAGAGTAAATGCTCTTTATTATAGGAAGTACGGTATGTGCTGCGCAATGTCTTTTGATGAATGCCCCTTCACGAAAATAGAATAGTCCGAACTGGTGCGACCCAGTAGAAGCAGCGTCTGCATTCTGGGACAACAGATGGATGAATGTAAACATGAAGTAACTTTGTTATGGGGATATATATGAGGTAGAAACATTGGCCAAACTTAAACAATAATTGTTATTTAACAGATTTTTACTTTTTATAATGCTTTAGGAAAATTGATGCAGTTGATTTACCTTTTATATTCCAAAAATGTTGGGGATTCCCTTCTGGTAAAAATAGCTGACGAGATGTGACGTCGCTCATCGTCATATATCATAAATATCGCGTGTAATGACGTACCACGATAATGGGAATACCACGATAATGGGGGTCATGACGTTATGCAAAACAACTTGAAAAAAAATCAACATAAAAAATTAAGCAATACGTTTAATAGTAATGTTACGAGAAAAACTTATTTTATGAAAACAAAAAAAAATCTGAAATTTTCTATTTTATTTATATTTATATTATCGACTCCTCATTTTCCCCATTTTTATTTTTATTTCCTCCTCCTACTGCATTTTTTTTCAAAATCTCCCGTAAAACTAACTATAAAAAACTACGAGAGATAGTAGATCTACACGCTCACAAGGAGTAAAAATCGTTAGGAAGACAAGTTAAATCTTGATTTTATCGATAATTACTGGCGTGTACCGGTTTACTTTATTAAACGTTCCAGGTACAATATAGGTCTGTAATTCAGCTTATCTTTCAAGCGGCTGCTATTTAGTTCTTGAGCTGGCTGTAGACCCCCCTCCCCCCCCAGGGGGAATTTTGTAGGGTATGATTTTCTGAAAGAACATACATTAAGCTTCAAAATGAGACATGTGTGCCATCTGAGCGTTGGGGCTTTAGTGAGTTTTGGGGGAAAACGTTGCGTTTTTAGACGAAAATCGCCAAAATCTGGAATTATTTTTTAGAAAAAGAATGGAATATGTTAGAACCAATTTGAATAGATGGAATCTTTCTCGGAACGCATCTCTACATGTCCTACTATATAATTTATGGATCCGATACTTAAATATTGAGATTTTGGGTAAAAATGTTAAAAAATAGAATAAAATCGCTGATTTCTGTAATACATTGGTGGTATTTAATTAAAAATTAGAAATATATCTAATACAATAGAAAAAAGAAATATTGTAACCTTTTTGGGCAGGGCAAGGTCCAGTGGTTAAAAAGAAAAAAGTTCCAAACCGCATGATGTTTGGAAATGCCTTAATTTTGGGGCGAAAAATGTGTATTTTTGTCAAAAACCGCCGGAATCTGGAATTATTTTTTAAAATTAGTTTCAACATAAACTGATCAAATTGAAGCAATAAAATGTTGTACAGCATATATATTCAAGTTTTTCCTGGCATCATATATAACATATGTGCTCAAATATTGGCATTTTAGGGCAAAATGTTGGAAAAAATGACAAAACTCACTGATTTCTGTAATCCATTTTGGGTATTGGGTTAAAATTTAGAAAAAAAAAATTAATACAATAGAATAAAGACATATTGTAACATTTTGGATAGACAAAGGTCCAATAATTAAGTAGAAAAAATTCATGAACCATATGTTGTTTAAAATATTGCCTTAATTTTCAGGCGAAAAATGTGTATTTCCGTAAAAAATCAACGGAATCTCCAATTATCTTTTGAAAATAGTTTGAACATAAACTTATCAAATTGAAGCAATAAAATGTTGCACACTACATATACACGTCATTTATTGTATCAGATATAATATATATGCTCAAGTATTTACATTTTAGGGCAAAATGTTGAAAAAATGACTAAAATCGCCGATTTCTGTAATGCATTGCGTATTGGGAAACAATTAAAAGTGCATAGAAATAATGGGAAAAAAAATATTGTAACATTTTTGCAGTCCAATGTGCAATAATATACCAGAAAACCCATCAGAAGATGGTAAATGCTGCTTTATTTTGTTGGAGGAAAATGTGTTTTTAATAAAACATAAACGAAATCTGGATTGTTTTCTTCAAAAAGTAATTTAAACATACATGTTACAACGACATGTCGCAAGATGAGAGAAAAAAGTGCCGTCTTTCTTCTATGGAACATTCCTATTCTCACCTGGCGATATTGCCATTGACCCATCATATGTTTCCAAGGAGTGCATGGCAGGCTGACATTTTATTTGCTCAAACAAGCCTGCTCTAGCTGATACCTTATGAGAATTTGTTAAAAAATGGCATGACAGAACCTCCCGAACAATACAACACATCATTTACTAGTTTTTGAGCTGGCTGTAGACACCCCCCTCCTCCCGAACTCAGGTAGCCCTCCCCTTATACGGTCTAGCGACCGAGTGCCACGCCGTTGAGTCACAAAACCTGTGGGTCGGCCCAGCGGCCATCGGCATTGGGTCGCTCAAGGCTATTTCTCTCTATATAACTATACTGTATATAGCTCTAGGTTCTATGTTCGAGACCCGAACTCGGGAAGCCATCCCACTGAAACGACCTAGGGATTGAGTGCCACGCATAGCGAGAACCGTTGCCGCCGGCTGACCACCGTTCCCGTTGGGTCACAATACCTGTGGGTAGGCCCAGCGGCCGTCGGCTGCGGGTCGTTCAAAGCTATGTACTATATAGCTCTATGTGGCATGTTTGAGACACGAACTCAGGCAGCCTTCCCCCTGATACGACCTAGGGACCGAGTGCCACGCGTAGCGAGGACCGTTGCCGACGGCTGGCCACTGGTCCCGTTGTGTCATAAAATATGTGGGTCGGCCGAGCGGCTATCGGCCGAGCGGCTATCGGCCGAAGGTCGTTAAACGCTATTTCCCTCTATTTAACTGTATATAACTCTATGTTACATGTTCAAGACTCGAACTCGGGTAGCCCACACCTTGATAAGACCTAGGGACCATGTACCACGCATAGCGGGGACCTTTGCCGACGGCTGGCCACCGGTCCCGTTGTGTCACAAAATATGTGGATTGGTCCAGCGGCCATCGGCCGATGGTCGCTCAACGCTATTTCTCTCTATACATATATAACTATACTGTATAAAGCTCTAGGTGAGTTACGAGGTTCGAGACCCGAACTCGGGTAGCCTACCCACTGATACAGCCTAGCGATTGAATGCCACGCGTTGCCGGGACCTTTGCCAACGGCTGCCCACTAGTCCCGTTGCGTTGTGTCACCCAATCTGTGTCGGCCCAGCGGCCGTCGGCCGAAGGTTGTTCAACGCCATATCCTTCTATATAACTGTATATAGCTCTATGTGCCATGTTCGAGACTCGAACTCGGGTAGCCCTCACCCTGATAAGGCCTAGACACCATGTACCACGCATAGCGGGGACCTTTGCCGACGACTGGCCACCAGTCCCGTTGTGTCATAAAATATGTGGATCGGTCCAGCGGCCATCAGCCGATGTTTACTCAATGCTATTTCCCTCTATACATACATAACTATACTGTATAAATCTCTAGGTGAGTTACGAGGTTCGAGACCCGAACTCGGGTAGCATCCCCCCTGATACAGCCTAGCGATTGAATGCCACGCGTTGTCGGGACCTTTGCCGACGGCTGCCCACTAGTCCCGTTGTGTCACCCAATCTGTGTCGGTTCAGCGGCCATCGGCCGAAGGTTGTTCAACACTATATCCTTCTATATAACTGTATATAGCTCTATGTGCCATGTTCGAGACTCGAACTCGGGTAGCCTTTCTCTTAATATGGACTAGCGACCGAGTGCCACATGTACTGGGGACCTTTGCCAACAGCTGGTCCCGTTGTGTCGCAAAATCTGTGGGTCGGCCCAGTGGCCGTACGCAGAGCGTCGCTCAACACTATTTCTCTATTTATAACGTATACTGTATATAGCTCTATGTATCATGTTCGAAATACCGGTAACGTGATAAAGTCCAAGTCGCCAGTTGGTACACGTACATGTTCCAAAATGCTCTACACATAATGGGCTTTCAGAAAAATAGGGTGTACAAAATTCACTCCTACTAGCTTACAGTCTATTTTCTATTGTACCAGTATTATATATTTTTCTAGATTTTAACCCCATACCCGCAATGGATTGCAGAAATAGTGATTTTGGTCCTTTTTTCCAACATATTTCAGCAGATATGTTATATATGATGCAAGAAAACACTTGAATATGTATGCTGTGCAACATTATATAACTTCAATTTGATAAGTTTATGTTAAAACTATTTTCAAACATAATTCCAGATTCCGTCGATTTTTGACAAAAATACACATTTTTCGCCTAAAAAATAAGGCATTTTCAAGCATCATACGGTTCGGGATTTTTTTCTACTTAATTATTGGACCTTTGTCTATCCAAAAATGTTACAATGTGTCCTTATTCAATTGTATTAAATTTGTTTCTATATTTTAACCCAATAACCCAATGGATTACAGAAATCAGTGATTTTTGTCATTTTTTCCAACATTTTGCCCTAAAATGCCAATATTTGAGCACATATGTTATATAATGTGTCAGGAAAAACTTGAATATGTATGCCGTGCAACATTCTATTGCTTCAGTTTGATATGTTTATGTTCAAACTAATTTCAAAAAATAATTCCAGATTCCGGCGATTTTTGACAAAAATACACATTTTTCGCCCCAAAATTAAGGCATTTCCAAACATCATGCGGTTTGGGACTTTTTTCTACTGAATCACTGGACCTTACCCTGCCCAAAAAGGTTACAATATTTCTTTTTTCTATTGTATTAGATATTTTTATATTTTTTAGTTAAATATCCCCAATGTATTACAGAAATCAGCGATTTTATTCAATTTTTTAACATTTTTACCCAAAATCTCAATATTTAAGCATCGGATCCACAAATTATATTTTGGGACACGTAGAGATGCGTTCCGAGAAAGATTCCATCAATTCAAATTGGTTCTAATATATTTTATTATTTTTCTAAAAAATAATTCCAGATTTCGGCGATTTTTGTCTAAAAACGCAACGTTTTCCCCCAAAACTCACTAAAGCCCCATCGCTCAGATGGCACACATGTCTCATTTTGAAACTTACTGTATGTTCTTTCAGAAAATCATACCCTACAAAATTCCCCCTGGGGGGGGAGGGTTTCTCCTACTAGCTCACAGTCTAATTGAACCTCGACCACCTCTGTATCCGTCAATGGAACGATAACCTTGAACAGGCTGGTCTCACCTTCACCACTTTTCGCCTCGCGGGTATAAATCGTTACTGGTCCTCGAATTTATAGAAATACAAAGAATGCGGTGAAAAGTGAGAACCAGTCTAGTTTACATTTCCGTTACTGGCGTTGGACGTAAAAAAAGCAAAATGTCTCAGCAAAACACGTGTTTAATTGCTCTAGTTGTTCTATGTGCATCGTTTTGTTCAGGTAAACATTGTTTCGTTTATTATTTATGCTACTGTTTTTCAAATATTTGTTTTCAGATACGGTTTCGATACATGCAACAGAAAAATCACTGCACCAAAGCCGGCACCAAACGCAAATTTTAGTGTCATGGCGCCTGTGACTCTTTAGAGACAACTCTGACTAGACTCGAACTTCAAATCAAACTACTGTTTGGTGGGCTTGTTTCTGCAAAGGGATTTCTTTACTTTTAAGACACACATAAGAAGATAGTGGTTTATTAAGTTGTATTTATCACTGAAAAAATACTTTTCAAAATCAGTTGAGAATCTTCAGTTAGGGATATTTCAAAATGTGTACCCATTAAGAAACTAGGGACTAAATCATCATTGCCATGGTTAACACAGGACATTAAAAAGTTAATCAGGAAAAGAGATCACCTATTTCAAAAACGTAAACAATCAAACAGCAGAGACAGATCTAACAAAACTAAATAAAATTAAAAACGTCATCAAACACAAAATCAAAACAGCACACACAAACTACATTGAAAACATCCTAAACATACAGCAACAACAACAACAGGACAAAACAGAATCTTCTAAATTTTCTACCAAGAAACTTTATTGTCTCATTAAAAATTCCAGACAAGACTCGCACGGCATTGCACCACCAGTGTTCGACACTAACGCTAGCCAGGGGCTAGTAAAAGTGACCGTCGGGCTAGCACGTACGATCGTCTAGCTAGCCCGATTGGCTAGTAGATTATAGAACAAACACGTA
The DNA here is from genome assembly GCA_037043455.1 of Cyrtodaria siliqua. NCBI lineage: Eukaryota > Metazoa > Mollusca > Bivalvia > Adapedonta > Hiatellidae > Cyrtodaria > Cyrtodaria siliqua. Next base: position 220,803 of record JAWPHD010001637.1, read on the forward strand.
CCCAATTTACGTTGGCATTATATAAATAAAATCTCAAGCACTGTTAATCATTAATGTTCCGCAGATTCTCGCTTAAAACTGCTGCTCTTTTAGACGCATAAAATGACATTTGTTTTCTTTTTGCTTTCGTTTACCGCGTGATACCAGCCCGATACCGAATCACACAAACGCTTGTAATAACGCCTTATAAGCTAGACAGCTTTTCTCAAGCGTTTTTATGACCACGATTTCAGCAGTTGTTTCCGCTTCCGTTGGAAAACGCTGCGAATTATGAACGTGCTATAAAAGGTGTAAAAATGGATCGCTTTTTGGGGCTTTCTCCACCAGCCAAAAAACTCTATCATAATAATTTCTTATTTCTGTGTTTCTCATGTACATTGTTCAGAAATACTATAATAAATTAAAATAATAATCACAGTATGTTACTTTTCTTAACAGAGGTGCAGACTGCCACGAGATCAGGTTATTGTGACAGAGGGTGCTGTCAGCGATGTCACAAATTTTGAATCTGATTTGTGTTGTTATTTTATAACCAACCAGGGCTCTGAAAATATTTTGAAAATCCACTTGCCCAGGGCAAGTGCATTTTCAAAATCCACTTGCCCTGTTCAAAATCCACTTGCCCTGTCCAAAATGTCACTTGCCCCAAATTCAAAAGTCACTTGCCCCAAAATCAAGCCTTTGTCAACGTACCAAACTTTTCTAGACGCTGCGCGCCACCGACGTATCCATGGTGGGTAGTAGATTACGTTTAGGGCTGGATTTCACTAGGAATCACGAGAAATATATCCATTTTCAGATTGGCTGGGAGAACACAAATCAACACCATCACTACTATTCTTAAATCCAAGTTCACTGTCAGACTGACCACCAGAATCACACAAATCAACATTTCTAAGATCATCAGGTGTATTTTCCTCAGTAATTTTAGACACGTGTTTAGGTTTTGTCTTTACAAGGAACGTAATAGAGACATGGTTAATTTGTAACTTTTTTTGTTAGATTGTTGAAATAATGAAGGATCATTTATTAAATACTGCATCATGTAATTACCACAGGAATCGGACATATTGTAAATGCATGTAATAAACCACATTGACTATCCACTACTAGTATATTAAAATATATTTTTATATACATGCGGGGACCTACATATGGGGATACTGTACTATGTTTACAATACGTCCGATTCCTATGAATTACCATAACTCATGAATATCAAAAGAAACAATGACCCCTTTACACACATTTCCAAACCGCCTTTGATTACATCATCAATTTTACATCAACATTCGTGAATGTGTTTTCAAACGTTTCCCTTTATAGTAACTGTAAACAAAACATCTGCCTACTCAGCTTTAATCATCAACGCCAGGCCACAAATAAAGTGATAATCATGTTACCAAATGTGCCAAACAAAATACAAACTCGCAAACAAAGTTTGTTTAATAATATGTGTCAAAATAACTTCAATAAAGCAACCCGCTGCATTCACATACCTTCCTTAATTAGTGCCAGTAATTAATTTCTACTTTATTTGTGTATAGTACAGTACTTGCCGTAATCGTTTATAAATTGCTGTTTGTTTACAATTTTCCAATGACCCGCGTTTCACCTTTTACACAGCTATAAGTACTTGGCGGACTGATCAGTGTGTATTCATTACCTTTTCCGATAACATTCAGCGTCAATACACAATATGCGTTGCATAAAATCTTGGTGCGGTTATACTCTTCAAACATAATTCGAAAGTTCGGCTAAACATATGATTTATGTTGCGCGTAAAATAATGCATACCAGAAGCCTACAAACTTTACAATGGTTACGTTTTATCGATTATAATTGGATTAATTTAATTATAATTGGATTAATTTTTGGGATGGTCTTATCATGTTAGTGGAGGACACACTTCAGTATAAATAGGGAGATGAATATTATTAATGCTATCGGCGCATGGACATTTTTGATTGGCACCTCAAACTTTCCTCGGCCAATCAGGTTTTGACAAACTGTCAAAGTGGGAGGGATTTCTTAATTACCGCTCGCGGCGAAATCGATGGGTTCGTAATCGGCACACTTTATGATAAGCCGAGTTTTCGTTTGATTTTTTGTCTAAAACGGAAACGTCCAGTCGGGCAAGTGTCGGACAACCAGATTTGCGAAGGACACCTGCCCGCACCCAAATTCCACTTGCCGGGGGCGTCGGGCAACCATATTTCCGGAGCCCTGCCAACACTGTCAAATCAATATACAATGAGGATTTGGTACCGTTGGTAGCAGGGTTAGTAGTAATTAAGGGGGGCTAGTAAAATTCCAAACCTACTAGCCGAAAAAGTTAGTGTCGAACACTGACCACTAAAGGATCAACTGACACAAAACCTCAAATCTAACAACACAGATAAAGCGAACATACTCAATAGACAATTTCAGTCAGTATTCTCTCACATGTCACCCCTCAGACTAGAACAATCATGTCTAAATGCACTCAACAAAACTAAATATCCACAGATGCCAGACATAACAATCAGTAAAAATGGAGTTCACAAACTACTTACAAACCTTAAAACAGACAAAGCAGCAGGACCAGATAACATTAAACCTCTCCTCCTTAAAGAACTCTCTAATGAAATTGAGGGGCTGGCGTGGCGCAGTCGGTAGTGCGGCGGATTTGTAACCGGAGGCTCCGGGTTCAATCCTCCGTGGTGCCACTGAGTTCCGTCGGTGTGTTCTTGGGCAAGACACTTTACCTTAGCCTCGTCCGTCGGATGGGGACGTAATCTGGGCGGTCCCGTGTATCGGTCTATCTTCCGAGCACGTTAAATAACCATAGGAATCTATTCGATAATAAGAGTAGGGCAGGTTCCCGGATTCCTATGCATCCTTCCCTCTCTCTGGGGCGGCTCTAAATAACCTATACTGTGTTGATGAGCCGTTAAACAACATTCAGTTCAAATTCTAATGAAATTGCAGATATTGTGGTGAACTACCTTCTGACTGGAAGAAAGCGAATGTAGCTCCTTGTACAAAAAGGGTGATACAAGCGACCCAGCAAATTACAGACCCATTTCCCTTACTTGCATTCTATGTAAGCTTCTTGAACATATTGTTGCTTCTAACCTGTCTTCTCATTTCAAACAGCATAATATACTTTAATAAAGTTTATGATCTCCAACACGGCTTCCGAGAAAGACGTTCCTGTGAAACCCAGCTCCTCGGACTGGTGGACGACCTCACTAGAAATCTCTCTCTCTCTAAGCAAACTGACTTAATTCTCTTGGATTTTAGTAAAGCCTTTGACAAGGTCAATCATCTAAAACTTCTCTTTAAACTTCATGAACATGGCGCCTCACCGGCTGTTACTAAGTGGATTCACTCCTTTCTCATTGGTAGATCTCAAACTGTTGTTCTAGAAGGGGATACTTCTTCTGAGGTACCTGTAACATCTGGTGTGCCATACGGCTCTGTTCTCGGTCCCCTTCTCTTTCTTCTTTACATAAATGATCTCCCTGAATCTATAGCCTCACAAGTGAGATTATTTGCAGATGACACCGCAGTCTACATCACTATAAATAACCCGTCTGACTGTCAAACACTACAATCTGATCTTCTTGAGAAATGGGAGTCCAAGTGGGACATGGAGTTCAATCCCAGTAAATGTCAAGTTCTCCATATAACTAGAAATAAAAACTCCCTAAAACACCAATATTAACTTCATGGTCAAACACTAGAAGCGCTGTCGGGTGCAAAATATCTAGGCGTGGACATATCTCATGATTTATCCTGGAACACACATATTAATCGCATCACAACAACAGCAAACAGAACTTTAGGCTTCCTAAAAAGAAACATACCCACAAAACACGAAAAAGTACGCGAACTTGCATATACCACTCTCGTTAGGCCACAGCTGGAATACGCATCCACAGTCTGGTCACCATACACTCTCACTAACATAGATAAAGTAGAAATTATACAACGCCGCGCAGTCAGATGGGTAAAAAACAACTATTCATCATATCACAGTGTAACAGATATGCAAACAAATCTTGGCTGGAGAACACTAAAAGACAGAAGAACTAAGTTGACTCAAAATTGTTATTGTTTTATAAAATATTCCATCACCAGGTTGAAATTCCAATGCCTCCTTATCTCCAACACCCTATCAGAATGACAAGACACATGCACCCGAATTCTCTCATACAAATGCAAACTTCTACAAATTTTCTTTATTTCCCAAAACAGTCACACTATGGAATTCGCTTCCTCATAGTGTTGCTGTCCTGCCAAACATAGATCTGTTTAGGCAGTCAGTCAGCCAGTTGAATCACTATTGAGATCCGGAAGTTGTTTTTAAACTCTTTTTATTTCTTCTATTAACACTCCTTTATTTCACTTATTCACTTAGATAGTCTTATCTATCTACTTTTAACTTTTCTCACTATTCTCACCGAAAAACACACTTTTTCCTGCTTATAATACCCGTGATGGGAGTACAGCAGTATAAACAGATAGATAGAATACGAGAATGTTCTTTTTTCAGGGCAGTTTTCTTGTTTGGCTTAGAATTTCTGACCCAAAAATGTTTCTTGCGGGTTCGATAGATACGTATCCAAATGCGTGCCTCACTACAAGACTGGTCACTTTATAAAGCACGTCGTAGACTATGACTTGGTTCCATAAAGTAATTTATAAGCAAGTTCAATAGTAAAGAGAACAAGAAATATCACTGTAAGTGATAAATACCCCCGAAGTGTCCTTTGACCTCTAAGTTTGACCTTGGAGCCATGGACCTGTGTTTGTTTGCTGTGCTCCGACCGACCGTCTAAAAAGGCAGCGACCGGTTTTGTTTTTATTAGCCTTTTCTGAATTTTTTTTTTTTTACTAAAAAATTATTCGTAAAGAAATATTAATGAGGTTATCCACAGACTGCGTGTGTGTATAAGCGTTTATTTATCCTCGCTGTATTGCACTATGCATTTTAGCGAGCAGACCTAGGTTTTAAGTCTCATCCGAAGGACTGGTAAAGTAGGAAATACTTTTGAAATATTTCGGTAATTAACCCAAATTCGGTCCTGGCTGGGATTGAACATGCGATCCTTGGGTTACTAAGCCGCAATGCTAACCATTACACCACGGCGCTATCTTATTCCACAGACTGCATTATCATACATTGAGATAGGAAATGAAATTATGATTTGTAAAAATGCTTAACCAGGACTGTGGAAAAAAAAAAGAAAAGGAAAAAAAGACCTACCTACCTACCCACTTAAAAAATTCAGGGTCGGAGCACAGCAAACAAATATTTTTTTAAGGATGGCCTGGATTTTGTGCACGACATGTCGTTTGGTTGTGGTGAGCACTTGTGCCAAGTTGAAAATCCGTCCAGGCATGCAAAAGTTATTGACCGGACACGATTTGACCTTTGACCTCTAAGTGTGACCTTGACCTTGGGGCCACAGACCTGGATTTTGTGCGCGACTCGTCTTGTTGTGGTGAGCACTTGTGTCGAGTTATTTGAAAATCCGTCCATGAATGCCAGAGTTATTGATCGGACACAATTTGACTTTTGACCTCCAAGTGTGACCTTGAAGACCTGGGTTTTGCGTGCGACTCATCGTCTTGTTATGATGATCAGTTGTGCCAAGTTATTTAAAAATCCCTGCAGTGGTTGTGAGTCGTGACATTGCGGTCCGGACACGAAATTGCGTACCTGTTTTTGACCTATAAACTTCCAAGTGTAACCTTGACCTTTGAGGTATGGATCTGGGTTGTGCGCGCGACACATCGTCTTGTGATGGTGATCACTTGTGCCAAGTTATTTAAAAATCCCTGCAGGGGTTGTGACTTTACGGTCCGGACACGGAATTGCGTACCTGTTTTTGACCTGTGAACTTCAAGTGTGACCTTGATCTTTGAGGTACGGACCTGGATTTGCGCGGGACACATCGTCTTGTTATGGTGATCACTTGTGCCAAATTAATCAAAAATCCATGCGGGCGTTTTGAAGGTACAGTCCGGACTCATAGTATATGCCACCGAAATGTTTTCGGGGGCATAAAAATGCACAACATAAAGAGTGGTGAATATAATGTTACCAACTTGGAATGGTCAGTAGTGCAGTAGGCTTAGCCAAGTATAGCCGCTATACGACCTACTGGTTGGCGTACAGACGGCCCCATTGACAATAAATTTTGCTTTATTAATAAAGGAAAAGCATGCAGAAATATTGGTGTTTTTAGCTCTACTGATCAGAGATCAGCAGAGCTTATGCCGTGGTGCGTCGTCCGTCTGTCTGTCCGTCCGTCTGTCCGTCCGTCCGTTAACTTTTATTTGTAGCGACTACTCCTCTGAAACTACTGGATGGATATTCATAAAACTTTACAGAAATGTTGCCCATGAAGTCTAGTTGATCCTAGCAAAAATTCATGTTGATGTGAAATCCAAGATGGCCGCCAAAGCTAAAAAAAGATTTTTTAAATTCAAGTTTGTAGCGACTACTTCCTGAAAACTATAAGTGATATTGATATGGGACTTTTTCTAAAATGATCAGCATGACATGATGTTGGTCCTTGTCGAATATCGTTTTGATTTGACGTTAAACATGGCTGCCAGCGGCCATCATTGTTTACATAGAGTTATATAATGAAAACTTGTAGCGACTACTCCTCTGAAACTTCACAGGAATGTTGCTCTTGATGTCTAAATGATCCTAGCAAAATTTCAGGTCGGCCGGAAATTCAAGATGGCCGCCATGGCTAAAAATAAATTTTCAAAATACAAGTTTGTAGCGACTACTTCTTGAAAACTATAAGTGATATTGACAGGGCTTCCACTAAGGTTCAAATTTAGGAAGTTCGAACTTCCTGTGTATCAAATTTGGAAGTTCATGGGGAAAATTTAGGAAGTTCAAGTGTTTGGGCATGGCATTCATACTCCGTCTTTGAGTCAGTGATTCCGCTTGGTGGTGAGGGAAACAACACATCTAAATTGTTAAAAAGTAAAAAAGTATATTTATAATCATCTATATGTTAATAAAAGAAAATATTTGATGACATTATATAAACGGTTTCAAACTAAAAATACTTAATTTGCGTGCCATACCCCACCCACAAGTTTTATACAGTGAATTGCATTTTGCAAACAGTTTTCAATTGATCAGTCCAGGAATTTTAAAGCTTTTAAATTGGCATACATTAATGAAAGGTATGTAAAACTGTCAAGTATAGGAATAAATGTAACAAATTCTTTAATTTATTATCAAAGCAATCGATTGTTTTTGCCAGTGATAATTTCACTTCCGTGTTTCTAAGTCTCCATTCGCGGAGAGTTCTTTCCCCTAGATTCGAGATTATTAAATATTGTTTGTCTATCAGTACTTCGTTACTATTTGTAAATTTGATAAATACATAGAAAAATGACACAAAGATATAAAAGAAATAGCCTAAAAAGTATAATCTGTTTGTGTAAGGAGTTTGAACTTTGTGGTTAATGAATATAAATTAAGCAATTTGGCATCGAGATTATATTGCTACTTTTATTTTGTGAAATGCGCGGCTAGGCCAATTATCTAATTAACACTCTCTCCTCTCACCAGCCATGCGTGTGACCCTTGATAAAAACTGGACAAAACCGGTTTTACCTGTCAATTACAGGCTCCACTGAGTTTTAATTGCTTTACAACTTGTTACGTCGGTAGTCTCAAATGAAATTAGATTAGATGGGCGGGGCTATAATCGGTAATTTACAGATTATGGGACGTCCTTAGTAAAGAATCGCGGCGTACTTTGAAGTTTTTGGAAGTACACTGTACGCCTTCGACGTTAATTTTCGGCGTACAACTACGATTTTTGGAGGTAATTTACGGCCGTACGCCCGTTAACGGAAGCCCTTAATTGATATGGGACTTTTTCTAAAATGATCAGCATGACATGATGTTGGTTCTTATCAAAAATCGTTTTGATTCGACGTTAAACGTGGCTGCCAGCGGCCATCTTTGTTTACATAGAGTTATATAGTAAAAACTTGTAGCGACTACTCCTCTGAAACTACTTGGCGGATTTTCATGAAACTTTACAGGAATGTTGCTCTTAATGTCTTATTGATCCTAGCAAAATTTCAGATCGGCCAGAAATTCAAGATGGCTGCCACAGTTAAAAATAGATTTTTAAAAAATAAGTTTGTAGCGACTACTTCTTGAAAACTATAAGTGATATTGATATGGGACTTTTTCTAAAATGATCAGCATGACATGATGGTTATCCGAGTCGAACATTATTTTGATTCGACATTAAACATGGCTGCCAGTGGCCATCTTTGTGTTTACATAGAGTTATATAATGAAAACTTGTAGCGACTACTCCTCTGAAACTACTTGACGGATTTTCATGAACCTTCACCGAAATGTTGCTCTTGATGTCTAATTGATCCTAGCAAAATTTCAGGTCGGCCGGAAATTCAAGATGGCCGCCATGGCTAAAAATAGATTTTCAAAATACAAGTTTGTAGCGACTACTTCTTGAAAACTATAAGTGATATTGATATGGGACTTTTTCTAAAATGATCAGCATGACATGATGGTTATCCGAGTCGAACATTATTTTGAATCGACATTAAACATGGCTGCCAGTGGCCATCTTTGTTTACATAGAGTTATATTATGAAAACCTGTAGCGACTACTCCTCTGAAACTACTTGACGGATTTTCATGAAACTTCACAGAAATGTTGCTCTTGATGTCTAATTGATCCTAGCAAAATTTCAGGTCGGCCGAAAATTCAAGATGGCCGCCATGGCTAAAAATAGATTTTCAAAATGCAAGTTTGTAGCGACTACTTCTTGAAAACTATAAGTGATATTGATATCGGACTTTTTCTAAAATGATCAGCATTAAATGATGTTGGTCCTTGTCAAAAATCGTTTTGATTCAACGTTAAACATGGCTGCCAGAGGCCATCTTTGTTTACATACAGTTATATAGTAAAAACTTGTAGCGACTACTCCTTTGAAACTACTAGACAGATTTTCATGAAACTTTACAGGAATATTGCTCTTAATGTCTAATTGATCCTAGCAAAATTTCAGATCGGCCAGAAATTCAAGATGGCCGCCACAGCTAAAAATAGATTTTTAAAAAAGAAGTTTGTAGCGACTACGTCTTGAAAACTATAAGTGATATTGATATGGGACTTTTTGTAAAATGATCAGCATGACATGATGGTTATCAGAGTCAAACATTATTTTGATTCGACATTAAACATGGCTGCCAGTGGCCATCTTTGTTTACATAGTTATATTATGAAAACTTGTAGCGACTACTCCTCTGAAACTGCTTGACGGATTTTCATGAAACTTCACAGAAATGTTGCTCTTGATGTCTAATTGATCCTAGCAAAATTTCAGGTCGGCCGGAAATTCAAGATGGCCGCCATGGCTAAAAATAGATTTTCAAAATGCAAGTTTGTAGCGACTACTTCTTGAAAACTATAAGTGATATTGATATGGGACTTTTTCTAAAATGATCAGCATTACATGATATTGGTCCTTGTCAAAAATCGTTTTGATTCAACGTTAAACATGGCTGCCAGAGGCCATCTTTGTTTACATACAGTTATATAGTAAAAACTTGTAGCGACTACTCCTTTGAAACTACTGGACAGATTTTCATGAAACTTTACAGGAATATTGCTCTTAATGTCTAATTGATCCTAGCAAAATTTCAGATCGGCCAGAAATTCAAGATGGTCGCCACAGCTAAAAATAGATTTTTAAAAAAGAAGTTTGTAGCGACTACGTCTTGAAAACTATAAGTGATATTGATATGGGACTTTTTGTAAAATGATCAGCATGACATGATGGTTATCAGAGTCAAACATTATTTTGATTCGACGTTAAACATGGCTGTCAGCGGCCATCTTTGTTTACATAGAGTTATATAATGAAAACTTGTAGCGACTATTCCTGTGAATCTACTTGACGGATTTTCATGAAACTTCACAGGAATGTTGCTCTTGATGTCTAATTGATCCTAGCAAAATTTCAGGTCGGCCGGAAATTCAAGATGGCCGCCACGGCTAAAAATAATTTTTCAAAAAACAAGTCTGTAGCGACTACTTCCTGAAATCAAAATCAATCAGTAGAGCTTCAAGGTCATTGACCTCTTGTTTGTACATAACATTATACAATGTTGTGAAGAAAACAATTATAGCGACTTTCACGACAAGCGTACCATTGATTCTTTTAAAAACATGTACATGTAGATAAAACTAGTAATCCGTTCAAAATATAACGATATTTTGTCAGTGCTTTAAATGCCTTTTACTCTACGTATCACGTTCGTAAGGCTCTGCATGAAAACGCACAATGAGTTGGTAGAGTCTCGCCATTCTTAAAAAAACGTTTTTAAGCCTTGTCTAATAAACGGCACTGACCATATTAGCCGTGAGAATCATAACCAGGGCACGAAAATTCAACTCGTCCGCTCGCTATGACGAGTGCTCATTGATGCAGGACGAGTAGAAATTCAGATTAATTCTTTAACAATTTATCAATTTGGCCATTCAAATATTGCGTAGGACGAGTAACTCGGAAACAAATTTTCTTGCACTGATAACTCTTGTATGGTATGTACCTACCATAGAGCCATGAATTATTGCTTTGAGTTATATGTCAGGGCACTAGTCAGCTTCTGGGGCCAGGGTCCTCAGGAAGGGGAATTTTGCTTTGTTTTCATATCAGAGGGGAATAAAAAAAAAACACAAATTAGTGTTTCTAAATTTATAAAATTATTTGTTTTTATGAGGGGATTTTTTCACAGGAAAAGGGAAAAAATGTATACTTTCAGGGGAGGGGAATGGGGCTGAAATGGCCGGTTGATTGCCCTGTATGTTACTCATAATGTAGGTATCAAGAACGACCCCATCCACTCTTTGCCGGAGTTTTCTGTAGACATCACGCAACGCATATAACAACCGTCGTTATGGCTAAACCTTAAATTACCATATGCATGCATGCATATAATTCACCAAAGCAAAGAATATAACACATTTTAATTGTTTCATTTTTGTTTGGCTTAAATAAGTGAAAAAACAATATATGGAATCACTATATAAAGCAAGTGTCTTACAAACTACCCATACATGTAGGGGTCAGGAATAAGGATACACTATGATGCATATTTGCTATGATAAAAGCAACATGCCTTTACAAGTTCCTGGGGAGAACACTGGCTTTTATTTTGTTGGTTGATTTGTTCAATTTATAAAGAAACTCCTTTTTTTAGAATTTGAAGAAGTTAGTCCAAGTTGGAGTGCATAAGTATTAGGGACGAGATGGGTCATGTGGCTAAACAAGACTTTTGCATTCGTCTTCCATTTGACCGAACTCACTGAACTTAATCATATAATTGAATTAAACTGTATTTAATGCGAAACATAAAACCTTCAGTATTATTATTCTCAATTGTAAAAATTTTACACTGATATTAAAGATTAGAAAATTGCAAGAATCCTGCTGCTATTTCAGTAGGATCGTGTTACGGTCTGCTCCCATGTAGCGACTACTCCTATGAAACTACTTGATGGATTTTCATGAAACTTCACAGGAATGCTGACCTAGCTATCAAAAATCTATCAGTAGAGCTTCAAGGTCATTGACCTCTTGTTTATCATTTAATACCTGCCTGCATTGACGATGATGCATTCTTTGAATTAATTTTAAGAAGTGTTATAATCTTGAAAATTAATCAAAAGATATACGGTACAAGACCAAGTTCTACATGTTCTATAGACTCATTAAAAAAATCTCTGATTTTAAAATTGCCTGAATATTTTTACATGTAAGTTTGTTTTTATTCTTTTTTATATGTAGACAAATTATCAGAAAAAATCTTGCTCGAATTTGTGTATGCTACAGGTAAATGTATCCGAACTGTTGTCATCCGAATATAGCGATACATTTTAGCCTTAGGATTTTCACTGCTGCAGTGTGTTTATCTCATGCTTTTAGGATGCAGGATCGTCAATATCTTCAACCAAAAGTAAAAACTAAAATTAACATCAACCATCATTCCTTTTTATTGAAATTTGTCAAAACCCGTGAACGCAACACATGACGAAACGGGGGGGGGGGGGGGGGGGGGGGAGGGGGTCTTTTGACATAACAATAACACTTGACTGATGATCGCTAGTGGGATTGTTTGTACAGCGAGATTATTGCGTACACCAATCAATTCGTCACAGGTTCTCACCTTCCGCAATGGAGAACCCTGCCACTGGTCCCACGGCACCAACCAAGGACCAAACCTTAAAGCAGCTAATAGGTCATTGATGACATATTGCCATGATATTATTGTCCGTTTGAACTCTTCCGGCCCCGTGTGGTTCTCGGGGGCCCCGTTTGGTCACGGGGCAAAGAAAAGGGCCACTGCAGATCCCTTTGGAGGGATAGGCAGAGGGGTAGAATCCCCCCAAATTCATGTTCATTTTTTGTTCATGTTCATTAAAGGTCTTCATCATGATCCCTGCATTGTTTCTGGTGCTATCTCACTCGCATCAAAAGAGCAGTGGCAGAAAAACAATAACGTGGCTCCAGCGTAAATGGAGTTTCTACGATAGAATTTGCAGCAACTCTGCAGTTCAGGGTTAGAAGGTTCTAGGCCCATTTTCCATATTTTATCTCGATGTACATGGAAGATGAGCCTGGCATGTTCAACCTTTTCATGTGTTGGTGCACCTTAAAACCGCAATTCAATTGAACTCTTCCGACAGCCTTTTATCGATTGCTTCCAAACTTAAACTTCTAGCAACTGAATTGTTATCTGGCAAGTCCTACTCAACATATTTTGAATGACACATGATAACAAGGTTGTAAAGTTATATTTCTTCACCTGGGCCCTATATGCACATTGACAGCTAGTCTTGACACAGTCTTTACCTGGTTGCTTTATGCACTCTGGCAGTTGTAGTTAATTTGACTTACATTATAGCTGAACATTCTGTAGAGTCATTAATGTAATCTTCATCTCTCCTCCTTATGTACTGCTTGCACTCTAGGCATGACTTTGGATATATTTACTTTCTCTGTCTATTATATATTGGTAGTATATTCGCATGAACCTGTGCTAATTTGGTGCGTAGTACAGCTATCACTGTCTAATTAATGTATTACCACTTAGCATACTAGCTGTCTCGGCATATCGCAAGCACATTAGACGAATGCACGAATTAATAAATCTAATTTCATACATGTAGTACGATACATATATACCGTGAATCCCATAGTGTGCCAGACTTTTCAAGTAGAAGTTGTGGTGGTTTTTTTTTTAACTTTAAATTACAAGGTATATAAATGCTTTTTTTGTGTTTCATTTTCCTCCACAACTATAAATGTCTCACCTTAGTGTGTATACATGCTAACTTACATTGGCATATAGTATTGCTATTTGATTTAGACACTTTCTGACGTGTGGGCCATTATTTACCTTAAATTTTCTTGCATCTCTTACTCTACAACAACTTCATAACCTGTTTTTATTTGCAGTATATTCCCTGTACTGCTACGAGTGCTCCAGTTTCACGGATGAGAAATGTGGTATGAGCTGGGGCTACGACAATAGTGAAGAAACTATTACAAAACACATTGAAGACAATCTCTTAAGGGCGTGTAATGGTTCTGCATGCAAGAAGTTTGAATGGCGGGATGGGCACCACGGTAAATTTTTCACGAATTTTTCACATTTTGCCTCGTGGAATTAACCATTTACTACAGCGTTTATATACAGTTTAATGATAAATGATGCAAAAATTGAGTTATAAACACTTGTATAACGTGCTGTATTGTACGTGACATTTACACGCTGTATTGTACGTGACGTTTTGTATAACGTGCTGTATTGTACGTGACATTTACACGCTGTATTGTACATGATGTTGATTCCGCTAATGTCACTTCTAGTGTTTGTTGTTGATCAGTTATAAATGTACAAACCGAACACAACTCTTTTTAGTATACCACTCCCACAAATTGCAAATAAATACTTAACTGTGTTTGCTTTGGCTTATGCTAGTCCATTATGAAGACTTGAATAGAATCAAATGTTGTCTGCAAGTCAAATTGCGTCTCGAATAAATACATAGTAGCCCCAGTATATTGTACTTGTCTCAGTGCAAGAAATCATTGTGCTGCTTAAAGAAATTATTTACAGTGCTGCTGTTTGGCTTACTCTGACAACTGGTAACCGTCTAATAAAGAAGTCGTGTTTAATTAATTAATTATCGATCATCAGTTGGTTACAAATGCTGATGATGATCGATCATGCATTTTCTATCGATTCCCAACACTACCATTGTGCTCGGGGAAGTCTAATGCCGTCACAAAATGTTTGGCGAATTAGAGCCATCATGTTTTATTGTGTAGCATGGCAGACACTTAGGGATCACTTTGTCCGTCTTCGTCATCCGTTACTCTATAACCTGCAACCTAACCTAGGCCATAACTTGAAAACTATTTGATCTATGTTGATGAAACTTTTCACATGGGTATTCATATTACCGGAAGGGTTTTGTTACCTGTGGTGGTAAGGACTTGGGTGCAGTCAAATGTTGTCGCATACAAACCAGTCAGATATAGCTGTGTTATTTTCGCTAATAACTATATTTAACATTTCAATTTTAAAAAAACTCTAACTTAAGATATTACCATCATTTTATTATAGCATCCCAATGCAATAAATTCTGCAGCCGTTTGCTCTACCCGCTCCCCGTATAACCAAAGTCCACCTTTGCTTCACGCTGTATTTATAATGTGTGATATATTACAGGTAACTTGATTGTGACGAGATCCTGCTGGGACATTGTTGACAACAAACAAAAATTGAAGTGCAACGAGTTTATGACCGACAGCAAAGTTTGCTACTGCGCTGAAAGTGACAGCAAAGATGGCAAGACCTTTGCATGCAATGGGAAGCAACCACTCCAAGCACGATTGGAAATCATTGCCCTCATCTTACTCCCCTTTGTATGTAAAATATTGTATCGATAGGTGGGACAGGTACTCTACATTAAACAAACAGCTGAATACTAATGTATGAATATAGCTTTACTGTGCATTTATATAAAAAATTATGGAGGAAAATTAATACACCTTATCCCTCGCTATAGGGATATCATAACATTTATACAATATTAGAATATTATTTTATACAATATTATTGCAGCTTAATAGTTCACCATTGTATTGTGATGTAGTAGTTCATTGGGACAAAGTTGTTGGGTTGCTGGTATTTATTTTTTGTTGAAAATATGAATATTAAATGATAACCGTACCAGTATCAAAAAAAAAGATAATTTATAATTAAATTTGTCTTGGTTTATTAATTTGAATAAAGATTTAAAACTGAATTGGCATGGAAAAGACTTCTGAAATGGAAACATTCAACATGTAGGAGAATTAATGTGAATGCTAGATTTAAGAGCATGTATGGATACGAAAAATACCCATCAAAGATAATGGTTTTACAAAATTTAATACATTTATTCATTGAAATAAAACTTGTTCTTTCAGTAAGTGAATAAAAATGGTGTGAAACGGTGTGCTATGCATTCCCCTGCTTCTGTAAAATTGACTTCGCCAAAGTCATTAGTTCAATGTAACTAGCTGTTAAAAATCTCATTATATTCAGATTTTTATGGACAATTTTTTTTTAACCTTGCAATAGAAAGTGTTCGAATGTTTTTGTAAGCATTTTGTGTACCTTAAGTATGTTTTGTTGGATTCATAAGTTGCGTACCGGTACATTATGTAAATATCACCACCATATCCTGAAGGCAGGCTGTGGCCTTTTTACCACTGACCGCTCTGAGTATGCAGCTATGTCATCACTGCTTAGTTTTAATGTTATTCTAGTTTTTATTGTACTGTAGATATTCACCAGTTTGGTGCTTTTTTTTTAATATATAATCTTGATTTTTACCATTGAAATGTTACATTCCCTATTAAAATCTCACAATTTAATCAGTTGAATTTAAAGAAAATCATTTTGAAGTGCACTGAACATTTCATTTAAAGGCATAATAACGTTTTCTCTCTCGGAGTAAAATTACCTCAGCTAGCTCTGCTATAGTAGTTCATACATTATATTAAACAAATTGAGAATAACGTGTAAAATTTGATTTGTTTGTTTTATGTTTTGTATAGAGTATGTATGTCCATTCCAGATATGTTACTTTAAAAAGAAATAAATTGCTCTTATATTTTTCGCTTGTTTATTTACTTGCAGTTCATCAGTATAAATGGACAGATGCCAGTGTTATAGATTATAGTCCAAAACACCCAGTTTTGATTTTTCACATTATAAATACTGCCGAAAATACATTATTTCTTATTGGACTTGCCATTTTATAAATCAAAAACACAATTACTAAATCCAATACATTTTTTTTGAGAGGTTAAAAACAAAGTATAAACAATCTCAAAACATTCAGTTAATGTCTATCACACCTTTTTAATCGAATAAATTTGATAACTACGCACCTTTGTTATATTTTTAAAAATAAAATGTGTTTGTTAGAATGCAACATTGCTTTGAAAATTTGGGGGAAAAACCCAGCAGTATTGCATTCTAAAGTTGTTTGAATATTTTTTCATGATTAAAACAGACTGACATCTAAAAGGTTAACAGAAATAGCACAACGATGTCGCGAGTTGTACTGATTGGAAAATTAGCATCGATCATCAGAAAACCGATCATCAGAAAACCATATGAAAGACTTATAAAGTTTGCATTGAGTATTTGTATAAACCATGTTAGATTTTCCTATTTGAAGTTTAATTGTTAATACTGCAAATGTCGATAGCTACTGTGTAATAGCTACTGTGTAGTGCATTATAGAAAAATTGTTTTAAGTTCAAATCACTTTGTTAATGTTTGAATCAATCGAATATAATATGACCACCAATGTTATACTGTATTGTTCTATTTGTGTATGTTTTAACGTTATATCTCGTAATTATCTCCCATACCTAATAACAAACAGATAGGAAACTTCCTATCAGAACCTGTGAAGTAGTGAAAATATCACTTTTCCGTCAAACTCCTCTCTCAAATATTGATTGATTTAGATAAGAATATTGTTGAGATTTTCATAGAATAGCAAACGGGGACAATGCTAATTTATGTTTATTTTCAAAGTAAGAAACTTTATATAAAAAAAATATTCCAGTAAAAAATGTTTGCCATTTTTGTCATTTTCTCTTAGTTTACCTTGTGAAACTTTCCATTGAACCCTTTTTACACAAAATGTTTTTTGTATGTAAAATACAATACTTGGCAAGAAATATACATCTGTGGTAGGCTTTGACATGGTTGAAATATGTATGTATAAAACCTTTATGACATATGTGTTTAAAGTAAGGTAATATTGCATGCAATCTGTGTCACTGTGAAATTTAGATATCACAGTTTCCTATCTATTTGTTATGAGGTCTGTGCATATTTTTAGCATGTACTTTTAAGGATAGGATTTTCTCTTGTTTTATGCAAACTGTCTCAGGTGTGTACATGTATTTCATCAATAACTCAAAATGATTGATGTTGATCATAGCTACACGTTGTAATGGTAAATTGATATATTAAGATAATGGAACAAAGGAGACCATCTGAAAACAGTAAAAAAATCAATTGTACAATTTATATCTTGGAAACCAGGGCTCTGTTTTATTAAACATTTTACGATAGTCTTAAATTTTAAAACCGTTCACTTTGTTTACCTAAGCGTTCAATGCAGACAGTTATGTGTGCACGTAGTGCAGAAATAGTACATGTTTAAGAAAATGAAATGAAATCACTTTATTTGAAAAGTGTAATTTATTGTGAAGAATTTAAGAAATTGATTTACGATCATTTTTACGATCAAAATGATCGTAAGTTGGTGCGCCTTAAAACCCCAATTCAATTTAATTCATAAAACGGGGCCCAGGTTAATAGGATGTTTGTATTCTGTATTTGCTTTATAGTAATTGTTAGTAAATTTGGTAGTTTGTTGTATTTGACTTTCTGAAATATTCATCCAAAAACTGCAGTTTTTGTACTAGGATCTATGCTACGAACTAATACACTTACATAGTTGTGAGCACACCTTTGTGTAATAGTTTTATCCACATATAGACTAGAGTAGCATTAGTGTACTATTATAGCATGATATCAATAATTCTGTTAAATTTACCATGAAGCCAGCATCATTATTGACTGATGCACGAAGCGGTATTCTTCTGTTGTGCGCATGTTCTATTCATTGAATGAATTCTGTCCAAAGTGTCCCTGACACTTCTGACACATGTATGCTGTAAATAAGCAATACGCATCCAATTTTGATGGAAGTTTGTTCATGGTAAATTAAACACATAGTTATTTGCTTAGAAGTATCTGCATTAAGGGCACAAGTTACACCAGGCAGTTCCAGTCATAATTATATATCAGTGATATTCATTGCGGCCATTCTCTAGCAGTGAAGCTGCCCACGTGCACGATCGGGGTTTGATTCTTTGTTCTGGATCTTTTATAAATTATATAATTATAAACAAATTGTTTCTTTCGATCATTAAAGGAAGCAACTAGTATTATGAAAATATTGTTAAATTTAGAAATACATTTGTTTTCTGTAAACATATTTGATTTGTTGCTATTTAACATGTTTAAGTAAGCTTCAAAAAAATATAGCCTAACTTGTTTTTGGTCAGATATTTTTGTGAAAAAATGGTCTCATTTAAAATTTAACTATTTTCTTTTGTGAAAAGAAGGTTCTTAACATATTTTTTCTCGTTCTTCTTGTATCAATAGGTAAAAAAAAATCTGAAAAATCTGAATTTCTTATCTCACGGATTGGTTTGAGCGATATATAGGGAGACGCCCTTAAGCAGATGGAAGCTTCCAACAAATAGAATTGTCAGAGGTTCCTGATGTTAGTACATGTATTTTTTAAACAGTCAGTGTATTGCTCCAGTACTTGTGTACATTTTATAGAGGGGCTATTCCATTAAAACAGACATCGGACCCCCTGGGAAGGCACTTTTGAAATTGTACACCCATCTGTAGAAAATTGAATTTAAAGAGCCACATTTCGGAAAATAGGCTTCACCCATAGATGTTTATTAAATTGCCTCCCTGTGGTCACAGGTATGCTTTAATGGAACTTTGTTCGCCAAGTGTCCATATTGGGTTCTTTTGGATGGCAAAAGATGACCTACGTCCAGTGCCACCACTCAAATGGCAGTTTCCTGCGGCGACTGATCTAAGGCAGATAACTGGTGCAGTTTGTCACCACTAAAAAAGGTCAGGGAAGTATTACTTTCCTGAATTTCTGTTGTTTACAGTGGTCTGTTTGGACGATGTGAAGGTACACGGGATAATGTTAGATACAACTGTTTTATATGTTTTGTACGTTTAGATGTGTGTATAATTAGAAAATCAAAATTACTGGTTGATACTTTTTATTTGATACCCAAATGCATTTAAGTTGTAACACAATAATACCCTGTATTTAAATCTAAATCAATACACAACAATAGATATTTACAATAATTCACACATTGCAATATCTGTGAAAAGTGAGAATAAGATTTTATTTGATTCTAGAGGGACTGCAATAAAATTCCATACGATGATAGAGGTCAATGAAAGTTATTGTCCTTTATAATTTGTGTCTTCTCAACTAATTCAATGGAATTTCATACAATGATAGAGGGCAATGAGAGTTATTGTCCTTTGCAATTTTATACTTATAATTTGTGTCTCCTCAATAACTCGAAAACTACTAATGGGACTGCAATGGATTGAATTGAATATTGTTTAACGGCTCATCAACACAGTATAGGTTATTTAGAGCCCCCCCAGAGAGAGGGGAAGGATACATAGAAATCCGGGAACTGTGCCCTACTCTTATTATGGAATAGATTCCTATGGTTCTTTAACGTGCTCGGAGGATAGACCGATACACGGGACCGCCCGGTTTAAGTCCCGATCCGACGGACGAGGCTAAGGGAAAGTGTCTTGCCCAGGAACACGCCAACGAAACTCCGTGGCACCACAGAGGATTGAACCCGGGGCCTCCGGTTACAAATCCGACTGCGCCACACCAGCCCTCTGGGACTACAATGAAATTCCATACAATGATAGAGGGCAATGAGACGTGCAGAGAGTAACTCTGCCTTTAATTGAATGGATGTATTGCCCTTTGCAATTTTATTCTTATAATTTGTGCATGCTCCATAACTCGAAAACTACAATTTCATTGATAGAGGGCAATGAGAGTTACTGCCCTTTGCAATTTTATACTTACGATTTGTGTCTGCTCCATAACTTGAAAACTACTTGTGGGACTGCAACGAAATGCCATACAATGAGAGGTAGCGCAGAGCGCAAGAATCATAACTGCCTTCATTTAAATTAAAGTTATTGCCCTTTGTAATTTTATACTTCTAATCTGTGTCTGCTCCATAACTTGAGAACTACTTGTGGGACTGCAATGGAATTTCACACAATGATATAGGGCAATGACAGGAAGTGCAGAGCACAAGAACCATAACTCTGCCTTCATTTATATTAGAGTTATTGCCCTTTGTAATGTTATACTTACAATCCGTGTCTGCTCTATAACTTGAAAACTACTAATGGGACTGCAATGCAATTTCACACAATGATAGCGGGCAATGAGAGGAAGTGCAGAGCGCAAGAACAATAATTCTGCATTTAATTTATAGTTATTGCCCTTAATATTTTATACATAACATGAAAACTACTAATGGGACTGCACTGAAATTTCACACATTAATAGAGGGCAATGAGAGTAAATGGAGAGTGCAAGAACCATAACTCGGTCTTCATTTAATTGAGAGTTATTGCCCTATGTAATTTTATTCTTTTAATTCTGGTTTGGAGCATAACTTAAAATGAAACATCACACAATGTTAGAGGGCAAGTAGATGAAGTGAATATTGCAATAACCATAACTCTGCCTTCATGGACAATATAATTATTGGCCTTTGTAATTCTATACTTAACATTCTTGTCCGAAGCATAGCTCCAAAACTACTAATAGATCTGCAATGAAACACAAGGACAGAGACTGCAATAAGAGCATGTGAAGAATGCAAGAACCACAACTATATAAATACTTATAATTCTTGTCTGGTGCATAGCTTAAAAACTGCTAATGGGACTGGAATGAAAATTCACGCAATGACAGAGGGCAATGAGAGAAAGCGCAGAGTGCAGTAACAATAAGTCTATAAGACTGAAATTAGAGTTATTGGCTTTTGTAGTGTTATACATATATTTTTTTGTTCCTTTTACTTTCTGCTTTATGTGCACTGATAAAATTTCCTTTAAACAAAGCATCCAATCCTGGGTTCTACAGCTTGATAGGAAAAAAACACTGCTGGGAGGGATATGGCTGTCTCTCAGACTGATTTTCGTTGAAATTAATGAAGCTGGCTAGGTCGCTTTAATAATAACTAAAGTAGTTATAATCATAATTTAACAAAACACAATGTTTATGGGCAAAATACCTTCGTCAAGTTTGATAACTAGCCGGATTACTCAAGAAACTAGAGTCACATCGCTTACGTTCATACTATTCAGTCAAAGTTTGATGTCGTGTGTGTGTAGTTCTGAGGTTTATAGTCCCTCCGCCAACTAACACGTCGAGGCAACCCTGACGCGATGGGCACAATAGAGTCTGGACTGTTGTAGATGAGTGTGTTGGTTGATCTAGTGCTGCTGCTGTGTTGTCGCTTCTGTTGTATGTATGTAGATGTGTCGCAAACGCTCTGTGTAGTGTGTAGGTCTCGCTGTGTCGGTGAAGTGGTCTGGTCAAGGTATCCTACATCCGCTAAGCTACATCCGCTATGTTGGCCGTCTCTACATCCGCTACTGGTCGGGATCTGTTTTTGGGGCCACACCCATCACAGTATGACCCCTGCGCCGCACACACCGCCCGACGTCCTGTCACCTTCGGTCTTCTGTCGAATGTAGGCCTCGACCTTCGCTTCGATACCCGGGATTATGGTTGCGTCCCTGATATCTAGACTCCGGCTCCGGCCCGCGGACTTTTGACTTCCAGGATCTGTAGACATCAGATGGTGTCTGCTGTGATGGGACGCAGGAGACATCTTCACTTTTGGTTACATGACACTCGAGTCTACTGGACCCTCCCGTACTTTCGCAGTCCAGTAGTACCGGCATTTTTAGTACCGAACATCTATTTACCCATGTAATATAGTGCTCATCCCGGTAATGTAGTGTAGGGCTGACAAGGCCCTAGACTGAAACACTCATCCCGAGTGTCATGCGTGCCCTCTCCGCGACGTGCACGCTGTGAAGATCAGGAGAAGAAAGTTTGATGTCTGGCTAGATCTCACCAGTAATACTGGAATTATTGCCCCTTAATTTTTGAAAATTGTTGAAAGTCATGACGTCTGCTCAATAGCTTGAGCATTTATACCCCCAAAAATGAAGTGTTGTGGGGTTTAATGGTTTGAGCTTGTCCGTTAGTCTTATACGCAAATCGTGTGGATCTTACTCCTTATTTATCTTTTAACGGATTGTTTTCAAATTTGCCATGATGACTTGAATTTAGTACTTTTATATGACTCTCTTTTTACTTGGCCATTCTCAGATGCACATGATATTGAGGTGCGTATCTTGTGTGTCCAACTCTTCATTTATCTTTAAGTGTATTGTTTCCAATTTGGCATGGTGAATTGGCACTCTACCAGCATGTTCATAAAGAAAACACATTTCAATTTGATTTTTTTTTTTAAGAGTTAAGACCCTTTTTCGACTTACTTATTGTCAGGTTTACTTGGTATGAAGTAACTCTGCAACAATGAGTGTGATTTCGGGGACCAGTAGACTACATTGTGCAACGGGTACCAGGGTATCCGGTCAAATCGTACTTAAGCCAAACCATGGGCCAGTTCGAGCTACAATAGGGCTAGTTGAGCTACAATAGGGCCAGTTAGAGCTACAATAGGGCTAGTTGAGCTACAATAGGGCCAGTTAGAGCTACAATAGGGCTAGTTGAGCTACAATAGGGCTAGTTGAGCTACAACAGGGCTAGTTGAGCTACAATAGGGCCAGTTGAGCTACAATAGGGCTAGTTGAGCTACGCTGCCTACTTTTATTTTTCATATGTTACACTTGTCTAACTTACAACATAGTTGATGAACCACTCAATACTGTCCTTTTCATGTATTAGAAAGTCCGAGCCGACCAAAAAACAGGAAAAGCAGCTTTTAAAGGACGACAGTCAACCACAAACACACACAAAAACAAAGAACAAATTTAAAGATGAATAGAAGGCCAAATAAGACATCAAAGCCACTCATTTCAAAATGATGCTTGAAACTTTTCTACATTATTTGAATATTCATATAGGCTACTGTGTGAGAAAACACGACTTTTAGTATTACGAAATATAATAACCGGTTCCTAATCCATATCTAATGATCGATGTGTTTTCTCATCATGTTATACAAATTTGTCTCTGAAACCAACAAACATATCAATATATATATTTGTAGCATGGTCACTGAACATTCTCTTTGTAATAGCACAGGTGTAATTGTTTTAATTGAAAATAAGACCCGTCAGAATAACAGTTAGAATAACGGTGAGAATAACTGAAATAGAGCTGAAATGGACATGCTACAAAACAGAGTATGGTTTCATCTCGTTAGTTAATTTAAACACCTCGATGTTTAAATGAAGCCCATCTGGAATGAATGAATGAATGATGTTTTACGGCACGTCGACACATAAATAGGTCATATTGTGCGCAAAAACTGAAATGAAGTAGTAATTAAAAAATAATGTAAATATATAAAGATAAAACTATTAACAAATAAGGGATGATATGGTAGTAATATAAACTATATATGTAAATCAATAAATGCCCGTCAACGGGTATATAAATAAGTAAATGTATATAAGAACATATTATCAGGATTTATATAGTCTGATTTCTTTCAGGAAATCTAAAACGAGAATAAAATCTATAGTTACAAATAACTCTTTCATAGTATTAACATTGTAGTACCTTTGACGCACAGGATCAAAGTCTACACATTCCAACAGATGTGTTTGACCGTTAACGGTGCAAAGCAGGGTATACATTCTGGTAATTGCTCACCTTGTTATAAATATGAATGAGTATAACGTGTATGCCCTATCCTGCACCGGGCTAGGACAACTTCTCGACGAATGGGTCTACTAGAAGAACGCCATTCTCCGAGTAACGGTTTAATTGAATGAAGTTTATCGTTAACTGACAAATCCCAAGCGGCTGCCAAGAGTTACGAATATATGTGTTAATACAACTTTTAAAATCAGTATAAGGTAAGGTGCTTTAGCAGCACTATCAGCTCTACCACTACCACGTATTCCTACATGGCTTGGAAGCCAGCAGAAAATAATAATATTATCAACTATAAGAGAATTGTACTTTTATAAAAGTTGAAGCACAACTGGGTTATCGATCAACTTGTTTGGCTATTATCTTGTGAAAATATACACATTCTGAAAGCGTTAGGTACTTACTACAATGTTTTAAAAAAACACAATTAACCCTAATAGTGATTATAAATAATAATATATAATTACTGGTGTGATTATAGTTTAATGTACTGTAGGCGACTCAGCTCAGTGTATGTTCTCTGGTTTATTTTGTTATTGTTTGTTTGTTACTTACCAATCATTGCAATCACTGTACTAAATTACTTGCTCCTTTGAGAGCCCTTAATTGGTTAATAAAATCTTGTATCTTGGGTTATCATGTTTCATAATTCAATTCAATTCAATTATTTTATTCAGCATAAACATCATACAATATTCATCGCCTATTACAATGAGGCGGTTACATTACATTGAGAAGAGCATTTATAATACTATCATGGAGTAAAGCTACAAAAAGCACTTACACCTAGTATTTTAAACAAACAATTTCGAATAGTATATAGCATAACTAATACAGAGGGGAAAATCATCAGAAAAAGAAAGAGAGAAAGAAAACAAAACAACTCTATACATATAATTTGTTTGTACAGTGGATACATTTCGGTCAAGCTTATTTACAACTCGTGCTATCAGTCCTCGCACTAGCGGTTTCACACAATAGCAATTCTTCGGAAAATAAGTCTAAGGCCAGTAGGCAAAAACTATGTGTTTCAGACAGATATTTGAATAATGGTTTACAATCATAATAAATATTACGTTAATCTCGTTAATTATCTATTATACTCTCACGTCTCAAATTCGCTAAATATACATATTTTGCCAATTTACTTAATACACTAGACTGGCTAGAAGTAAGTAACAATTTATTTTTTTGAAAATTTGGCCAGTGACAATAGTATTTAGGAAGACACTCAATTCTAATATCGCGAAAACATGGACAAACTAAAACAAAATGATATTCATCTTCGATTACATTCATTTGACAGAATACACATTTACGTTCAGATCTCTCTACATTTTTAAATCTACCTTCTTTCATATTATCCAGGGCTTGAAGAGATGAAAGGGAATCAGAAAAGATTACAAAATGGTCATCATCAGATTCCTGAATATAGTTCAATTGTCTTCAGTTCAGCTGAAAAGATAGAGGACTTGTCAGGTAGGCAGCTCTTTATGCTGTGTTTGTGAACAACAGCTGCTGCAGCTACATTATCTCCATCGTTAGAAGCATCTGTGTATATCTGTTGAAAGTTACTGTATTTCGGTTTTAATTTCCTTAAATTTGCTTTGAAATCAGCAGAGTCTATACTGGATTTGTTACTATTACAAAGATCAAAAATAATATTGTTGGTGTTTCCAAAGTCCACGGTGGAATTTGTGGTACTTTGTACTTGGCAATCAAATTTAGGTCGATTTCAGTGTCTCTTAAGTTTGGTTTAATACGAAGACCAAATGGTCGAATGGCCTTCGGTTTTCGATCAAAAAGAGGTTCATAACTAGATCGAAAGTTTGAAGGGTTAGATTGTAATTCGATTAAATGAACCAACTCAATGAAACCATACTCTATCTATTTCTTATCCTTCATCTGTTATAGATATTAAATGTGGGATTGACAAGAAATCGGCAGACATTTCATACACCCTTTTGAATTTAAATGAAGCAGACCTAAGCCATGTAATATATAAAGGGTGCGGGGCAGAAGAAATATCGACATTTGCAGCGGGCAGGTAATCTACATTGAAATCGCATTAAAACGTCAATTTGACGATTAGTTTGTTATTCCATAGATTACTGCGTTTCAAATAGTATGGCATATATTAAATTATAAGTCTTTATGTTTAATCCTACGGGGTGTATAATGGTTATTTTAAAATAGTTTTGCGTATACACGTGGAATACATTTTTGGTGAGTCATTTTTAGACACCACTAGAATGGTCAATATGATTACTACGGTAACGACGACCTTCCTCTCGGAAGGAGTGAGCAAATAACGTAACCACCTGATCGCACGAGTAGTATATAGGACTATATAATAATTTCCTAGACCTGTTATTTATATAGAACACGTTGATAGATTGACGGAAGGATACATATTTTATTACGCAACGTCACGGACCTGTTTCAAAGGCACATACAGATTCACAGCTCCCGTTGAAAAAGGTAAATCAATTAAAATTAATTTATTTTTTTTGTTTTTTACTCAGTCTTTAAAAGGATGCATTTCCTTGTGGTTATCTCCATTAACCCTGAAACCAATAACCTATATATACTGAAAGGAAAAATAAACGCATAATGGGTATTTCCGCTATATATTGTATGTTTAATATACTACTGCTAATTGAATGGTATAGGGCGACATTAGGCCGAAGATTTAAACAGCATCGAACGCACCAATGGTTACCCCTTTAAAGTTTCATTATCGACAGAATGCTTATTTGACTCAAGCAGATGATCAAACTTAGGCTTTAAACGTTGCAATCTCTTAACATTAAACACAATACCGAAGTGGCTTGACTTTTTCAAGCGAAACTTCAACATTTATGAATTTCCTGTAACAATGTATACTTTCATTAAAAGGTCTACTACATGACAGAGTTGTCCTTTCTGTAAATAGTTGTAGCCCCTTTTTGTACAAAACACGTTGAGATATATCTGGAATATTTCAGTATATAATAAACGTGTAATTACACATGTTTCTTATGGTTCAAACACCCTGTAATATTACTGATTCTCACACTACGTTGTATTATTACCAGCCAAAGGCACGTATATTTGTATTAATACATATCAAATCACGCATAATAGTTGATTTAAACATTGTATCGACAATATTTTACATACAGAGTAAACAAATCAACATATATACGATAGAAACAGTATAATTACAAATGGGTCGGGAAACAAGTTCTACCAACACTAGATTAAACCCTTCCCAGCATAATCGTTAAAACATCTAACTGTAGGCAAGAGATTCGGAATCTGCGTGTGTGCGTGTGTGTGTGTGTATTTCTAAGGATTATAGTCCCTCCACCTACGACAGGCGTCCTACCCGACGATTATAGGCACAAATTTGTTATATTTAGGGAAGATGAGTCATTCAATTAAAGTTAAAATATGTTTATTGTTAACCTTAACGGAGACGATATATCAGTGATATGAGTTTGATTTTTTTACTATTATGTCTAGCACAAATGCTAACATTATAAGAGCAATTGGAAGATTTATGCAGCCATGCAATTTAAAAACTGCTTCTAAAGACTTATAACTGTACCCCAGCTATAATATATTTCACTAACACTGACTGTATTTATATATGTTGTAATTTACTATGTAAATTTCGAGTTCGCTACTTTTCTCTTTTTGTTATCGTTACTTCCAATGAACCCCCTTAGCCATTTAATATAAACACCCATACCTACTCAGTTACGGACGGCATCAATAAACTAAAAGTACTGAATATCTCAACCGGAAGTAGGCATAGACCGTCATCCCCAACCGGAAGTAGGCATAGACCGTCATCCCCAACAGGCATACGCCGTCATATAACCTTCATCTATATAATTCGATAATAACAATAAATGCTTAGCTTGGAATATGTATTCCCGATTATAATGTGATTATGGTGATAGAGTACACGAAGACGCGAAGACCTGTGGAATCCTCGGAAATTGCATACATTCTCCCTACTTTACATCTGTCTAAATACAATCATATGGAATAGGGGGTAAAAAACTAACACACAAATGGAATACAAACTATCAAGATACTTTGAATATCATGTTTGCATAACTATAGTGCCTTATCTAATATGTACATCGAACACA
The DNA here is from genome assembly GCA_037043455.1 of Cyrtodaria siliqua. NCBI lineage: Eukaryota > Metazoa > Mollusca > Bivalvia > Adapedonta > Hiatellidae > Cyrtodaria > Cyrtodaria siliqua. The sequence continues at coordinate 249,133 of JAWPHD010001637.1, forward strand.
GAGATTAAATGCTCATACAAAACAAGCTGACATAGATAAAAAAAATTGTTTTTTTATCAAGTTTCAGATAAAAGTGTTTTCTTTTACTTCAGATAAAAGTGTTTTCTTTTACATATATGATACTTCGAAGTCTTTATTTGTTTTTAACAGACTAAAATCAAATACTTATAATTAACGACGGATTTAGTTGTGCTGCATATTTTGACAAATACAAATTGCAGACCAACATTTTGACTATGTATGTATCTGCTATGCGTATTTATGTCTATACTTTCTATAGATGGAGTGCGTGGTTCAGTGGTAGAGCGCCGAACTTCAGATCGAGAGGTCGTGGGTTCGATCCTCGCCATGGCCATGTTATTTATCCTTGAGCAAGATAATTAATCCACATTGCTTAGTACTGGTTCTACCCAGGAAACCTGCACATAATCTTCGAAAGGGGGTGTTGCAGTATCGATAGATATCTAGATAGATATAGATAGATAATAGATAGATAGATAGATAGATAGATATAGATAGATCGATTACAATAATAAGGAAATAGTATAGGTGACAATCGAATAGAAATGATATCGTACTGTCTTCAGTTTCATATCAAATGTGCCCTGGCATATGGCGCTACATGTTATTTTCTATTTAATATTTTTTTACAAAACTAGACGGCTCTGTGGTTCATATTTCTAGCAGTCGTACGTATTACATGAAAATGTACTTAGATCACAACACAATAATGTATATACTCGGTAAAAAAAGTTTTGGACCAGGGTAAATAAAGTCATATAAAAATAAAACTAGTGGACAGAATTTAAGTATCTTTTTTTAGTAACCCGGTTAATTTGGTAAAAGAAACATTAAATTCCAAACAAGATTTGATTTTAAAAAAATATCGCGAACACACAAAGGGTCTATAATATTTTTTGCAAAGTCCATAAAAAGTAACAGTTACGGACACATTCGAGTAACCAATAAAAAGATTATTATTTGTTCGCAAACTTTCATTGTAAACGATAATTATTGTTGATTGTTGATCTAGTCTATTGTGAATTATCAACTGAGATAATAAGGGTTATGGTTGAATGTCAAGGTTCAGCGATCATTGTACGGGTTCGAACACTGCCATGGTCCAAAACTCTTTTTACAGAGTATATTATAGCCTTAAAGCAGCATATGCAATTATTAATGATTTATAAAACAAGAAATAGCCGAGTCGTCGAGTTTCAAGACCAAACTTATTTCATTAACAATAATTACGTGGGCCTAGTTTAATGCATATACATCTGATACTGATATATATATATACCGACGGTATTATTCGTGTGTGGTTTGACAAACATAATCATACAGTCCTTTCAAAATGCAAAATACAATGTAAACAATTATAATACATCTTTTATCAGATATTTGGTACCGAGTCACTCCCGGTGAGACATCCGGCGCATACCAATTACTCGTACCTCTCCTTCGAAAGGTCATATTGGTGCGCCTGTAGCATAGGTTGAGATATTGGTGAAATATTACTACTTCTACAACCGAAATGTCCGATTGAACAACTTATTTCCGTTGTCAAAATATGGTTTGACCACGTGTTTACCATTACTTAAGTGAAAAACAAATACAAATAAAACATAACGTTCATTGCTAGTCAAAATCATCTGCGACGCTTGCTTGTTTTCAAGACAAAGTTCTAGAACAGTTCTTCTTAAAAAAAAGTATGAAGTTTGCCGATATTCTGGTATCGTCTCTGATTGGCCGATACAGATGCACCTTCTATAGAAGATATACAGAACGGCAGAAAGACACTAAATTAATAAATAAACAAAGAGGAAAACATCATCATGATGTCGACGAACTAAATGTGGATGGTCAAAAATACTATAATATTTATTTTTCACAGACACGTGTTTTCGGTTTCATTTTTTTTTCTGCTCAAAGGGTCAAGACGTTTGTATTTGCAATCAAGATGATCAAGACTAGTTCATTGCATGTTTTAAGAATGTCCGAGTTTGCCGATTATAGCTCTACTGCGGCACATAACTTCTGAACGTAACTGTAAACTAATCGGATAACTCGGGGCACACCTCCCAGTCGCTGGTGAACACACATATCACCTGGTTAATTTGGGGTTTATATGGTTACCAAAAAAACGTATTCATAAAAATGATATGCTGATACTACATGATTTCAGGAACTATGCAGTTATTAGTATTTGAATATAAATGCAATTTAAAAAGAAATTGTGTGAGAATTCAAACTACGTAGTGAATGTAGACTTTATTCTCGGACAATCATAGTTTACCAAAGTCTACCCTTAATTGTATATTTGTTTGTGTGAGCAAAGTATAGACACACATATTTATGACTTCCAACATATTCCAAACGTTTTATGTCAAAAACAATGTTTACACACAGAAAAAAGCAGTTCGAGTTCTATTTACACCATTTGATTGGTTCTTTAATATTTTAAAAACATGCCAACTGATATTTTCTTTTTTAAATTAGTTTATTACCTTGGTCTTCAAAATATCAATTGATTGGACGATATAATGTAACACGTTTATTCAATTAGCATATGCTTTTATGATCTGCATAAAACAAGTGTCCGTAAGTACTGTACTTATTGCCCTGGCGATGCCTATTTTATGTGAATAATTATCATATAATATATATAATTTGGCAAATCATTTTAATATTTCTGAAATACCCAGACACAAAGTACACAATTCAGACATTATTCTAATGAAGTTTTTATCAGGACACACATCACAGAATATTTTGCTAAATATATAGTATATTAACAGTCATTATACTGCATAAACAACAATTTACAATTAAGAGCGACGGAGCAAGGCTAGTTCTAATTCTCCGGCCGCACTGCTACGGAAATGGCGGAACATTAACACAGTCGGAAAGTGTGACTTAACTATAAAATCGCATCTTTATAACAAATCTCATTGACATAAATTTATATAATATAATAATAATTTGTTGTCTAACAAAATATTTCGTTTCAAACCACAACTGCTCATTCTCGGATGACAGAATATAACACACGGCATTTTCTGAATGTCACACAAGCAACATTCGTACATTCTCTCTATCTCTCTTTCTCTTATTAGTCTCACATACTTTTCACGCATATACACTTTGTTAACGTCGTATGATATAATGTCATGATAGTTCTATATTATATGCTTATAATTCGTATAATTATATTTCATAATCTCCTGCATGATTTGAACTTAATTGACTAAGAACTGCATTTGGAAAAAAAATACCTTGATATACGATGGACTGGGTTTGAGAAGGTTATATATAATTTATTGATAAACTAACATATATTGGAATATATGATATAACATGTTTTTATATCGATTTAAGACGTTTTCTTGATATTGTTAAGATATTGAATAAATAAACCCTACAGCTAAATATTTGTCTAAAATGGACTGTTTGAAGTGAGAGGTTAATAAGGATATTAAAAAATATGCAAACGATCTTATTCCACTTAAGTTGATTTATGAATACGGACCCTGGTTTATAAATTTATAAAACATTTTTAAAAAACGTAAGAAAAAATAAATCCAGTTTAATAGTGGTTTATACTTACCGCCACTTCGAATGATATTAATTGCCCTCCTGTTTGATCGCATGCCATCACGCGGTCATTGGGGACAAGTGCTTACAGTTGTAAGCTGTTGTAACATTTTAAATACAGTTCAAAATACTTGTGGTTGATTAAAATTGTGATGGCCTCGATGTTGTTGTTTCTCTATGCCAGGCTCACTTGGGTATTCGTTTATCACCAACTGAAGCATGGACAATGCAAATTCACCTTTAGGTTGGCTGGTTTCATTTAAATTGCATTTGCAAAAATCATAAGGATGTAATAGTAGGATGGTTAACACCATGTTAACCCCAACTACAGACGCACAACGGTGTTGTTAATGTGTTTTCTAATTATTTAAAACAGTACCGCGCGGTTAATGTGAAGTGGTATATATATAACCCGAGCATATCACTGCTATTTTGTGTTTGATGTATTTACAAAGCACTTTACAACATTGCCGATAGCACTAATATTGCTTTTTTTTGTTGATTTTGTAACATCAATTGCATGTTGAATTGTCTGCTTTATATGAAGACTGATGCTTTCTTGAGTCGTTGTATTGTAATAGGACTTAGTTATGTGGCGGCGGGGTGTGGGGTGTGAGGGGTGGGGGAGGGGCGGTGGTCGGTAGAGTGTCCGCTTCACATGCAATGGGTACCGAGTTCCAACCCGCTGAGTGCCTAAATATGTATGTGTACTTTTTCCGGTCCGATTACATTGGTGGAGAATCCGGGTAGGCATTGTATGAGGCTATTCCCAGAGGCCTAGATCATTGTATATGTTGTTGTCTATGTGTGTTGTGTGATAATATCAAAAATAAAGATTTTGGAGGTTTGTAATAGGACTCAGTTGGGGGTATATAAATATATAGGTTTATAATCGCGTTACTACTGGCCGCAGAGCTAGCTTTTATCGGTAAAGCGTCCGCCTCACATGCAAGGAATCTCGAGTTTAAACCCGCTGAGTTCCTAAATTATTTATGTGTAATTTTTCCGGTCCGATTACAGTACATGTGTCCTCTGAAGTGAAGTCGAAGAGAATTTAACTACATTGAACGTTGTTTGTGTATATCAAATTTATATCTCAAATTTAACATGAACTATTAATATGATCTATTTGGGGTTGGTCAGATACTTACTGCTTTTAAATAATAAGTTCAAATGTCAAAGTCACTGTTAACTTTAAAATGGTTTCGGCTCACGAAGTTGTTCAGTTACCTACACATGTTAGGGTCATTACATCGGAAGTCAAGGTCACAGTGAACTTAAGTTAACCTTCTAAAAGTTTTATCACCAATTCTCAGGTTTAAAATGACTTATGACACTTTGCAAGTATGATCCAAATGGGGTCAGCTAGTGGGAGATTATACTGAACTTAAAGGGACACATGCCAATCTTGATTTCTTTTCAAACGCACGGTGTCCTGTTAGTTTTCTATATAACTTGCATGTCTTCAATCATTAATATTAATTATAAGAATAGTATAAAGCAAAGAGTTTTTCCATATTACTAACTGTTGATTATATCGTACCACTAATATAATTATACTGAAAGGAAAAAGAAACGCATGATCAAAAAATTGCCTATACTACGCTATTACATACACATAATTCCACATAATATTCCAGATATATCTCAACGTGTTTTGTACAGAAAGGGGCTACAGCTACTTACAGAAAGGACAACTCTGTCATGTAGTAGACCTTTTCATCAAAGTATACTTTATTACACGAAATTCTTCAATGTTGAAGTTTCGCTTGAAAAAGTCATGCCATTTCAGTATTGTGTTTAATGTTAAGAGATTGCAACGCTTAAAGCCGTACGTTTGCTCACCTGCTTGAGCCAAATGAGCATTTTGTCGACTTTAAAGGGATAACCACTGGCGTGTTCGGTGCTATTTAAACCTTCTTTCCGAAATGACAGGCCTAATGTCGCCCTGTACCATTCGATTAGCATTAGCATATTAAACATACAAATATAGCGGAAATACCCATTATGCGTTTCTTTTTCCTTTCAGTATATACAAACCTATAGAATAAGAAGAGAAAATGAAAACTCAATATATATTAACTATTAATAAATCGAAATGCTAATTGAAATGCTTGATAAAAAAACCTTCAAAATTGCCATGTGTCTTTAAAGAGTATGAACATGGCGTCTGTCTGTTATATAACGGATTACACAAGTTATGTTCTTATAGCACGTGTAGGTGTGTTTCCTATGAGGTCAAACGGTAAAATCATCAGTTGGCCACTGCACATGTCATTTAGAGATACATCTAAGTGAGGTCACAATGGCTTACTGTGCCGTATGTGTGTGTCGTATATTCAGGTCACAGACCTCTATTATCTCCCCTGAAAGTTCACGGACCTTGAGACAAAAGGAAAACGGAAAATAATTCTATTTTTTCCCTCAATTTTAGGCAATTTTTTATTTAAAAAATAGGTTTTTCTTTGCTTTAGCATTCATCTGCAGTGTAAATGACAGATGATACAGAAAATCCCATGTTGATAATATGAGGTTTTATTCAAAAAGTGTTTGACCGAAGCACCACATATTCAGCTAGATAGTGTATGAATTTTGTATTTTCCATAAAAAAAAAAACCTGGCTAACTTATGTATTTTATTGTTTTAAATTACTGGTCTTGGCTATACTGAAGATATTAAACCAACAAAATTGCCCAGCTTTGAAGCTCAGATTTTGGAAAAGGCTGTACAGTAACCCTATGGGGAAATTAATTGAGGTGTGAGACCTTAAAGGGACACTGTCCGTAACTTTTAGCTTATAAAACACACAATAATTATGTTCGCAAACAGTACACACTAAACATTATTGAATATTTACTAATTAAAAGCAAGATTGTTTAACGGAATTCAATCGCGGTACAAAAAAAAGTAAATCCGCTTTGTGCGTTTGAACTCGCAGCCCAAATCAAAATTACACTCACAGTAATAATAGTGTGCGTGAGCGTAAAGTTGTCGACAACGCTCCCGACTGAGCTAAGCGGGCTATACATATTTCGCAATAAATACTGTGGTGAAAACCTAATGCACTAATGGCAGTCACGTGATCGCAGAAAAGGTAAATATTGTGGGTCCCACTTTATTAACATATAATAATTAAAACTTTTTTTTTAGGGTCTATCCTCATGTTTTTATGTATACATTTCACTGAATGAAAGTCAGACAGTTATTTGGTTATGCTCAATATCTGCTTACTTACGGACAGTGTCCCTTTAAGGTTATTGGTTAACTCGGTGTTGTCATCCGGCTATATCCTTTCTGTGACTAAGCAATAACATTATACTAAATTGGTCGTAAGTTTTGTTTAATGGTGACGCGATATATTATATAACTGTCGCAAAATTCAAATAATAATAATTCCATGGGTTTTTATATTCATATATGCATAGAGGATATTTGTTGCTTCGCATTCGTGAAAATATAAAGTTTTCTCACTTTGAGATGAAATAAAATATGTTATTCACGACAAAACAACAAATTTTCTTTTTATTTTATGATTTTACAAACATATTTTTAGGGAAACTATGGTAGAACAACAAAAGTATAGTCCCGGTAGCTACTGTGAAATAAAACTCTATATTCCACAGTGTGGAATAACACTTTTATTTCACTGATAAAATACAATATTTCATTGCATATCATAAAATAAATGATCATTTTTGTGTTTTACCTATATTTCATATTAATGGTGTCTGGTTTCTTAGCGGATATAGCCTAGCGGGTATAGCGGATATAGCGGATATAGCCTAGCGGATATAGCGGATATAGCGGATATAGCCTAGCGGATATAGCGGATATAGCGGATATAGCCTAGCGGATATAGCGGATATAGCGGATATAGCCTAGCGGATATAGCGGATATAGCGGATATAGCCTAGCGGGCATTTTGTTATTTACACTGTCCCGTTTAATTTGAATAGCAACAGGGTTAGAGTGGGGTCCGGTTTCTCCTAGAACCTGGATTAAACCACCATCGGCCATTTTGCCAACCCTTTAATGTGTGTGGTGTCGCATACATTGCTTCTACTTACTTTTGCAACTGTTGTGTAACGCTACATTTCCTGTTAGACTTTTATTAATACCTTGTTTGTTAGAGAATATAATTTAACGGGAATATCATTATTTACACTGTCCCGTTTATTGGGATGACAATAGGGTAAGAGTGAGGTTTGGTGCACCCTAGAACTGGGTTTAAACCCCCAGCGACCTTTTTTGCCACTGACCTTTCCAAGGCGGTATTGTCAACCATGTCATGTTTGTGATGTCTTTTATTCGTCTTTGTAATTATTGTTTGCTTCTCTGCTTGTTTGTTGTTGACTGTGGTCCTTGAATGCTGCATTTCCTGTTCGACTTTTATATCTACTTTTATATCTTCTTTTATATCTACTTTTATGTGGAACGCGCTTCCAGTGGGAATCCGGAATTCCAACACACTTGACACTTTTAAGAGATCACTGAAAACTCATTTCTTTTTAATGATATATAGTGGCTGATGTGTATTTTAAGCTGGACTATTTCATAAATGATTACCATTGTTTTATCATCTTATTATGACAGTACTATATTTTAAACATGGATTTTAATTTTAGTCAGTATAATAATAATGTCTTAACTTTATCTTAGCAATATAATCTATATGTTGTTTTATATTTTACCACTTAATATCTTCGCATATCCTAGAGTTAATACATGTATTGTTCTTTTTTAGTTTTGACTGTGTGTGAATGTATTATTGTTTTACTTGTAAAGCACTTTTGAACGTATGTTATAAATGAAAAGAGTGCTATATAAATATGGCATAATAAAATAAATAAATAATCTTCTTTGATTTGCGACTGGTTATGCACTATTTTATAATTGCACATTTTTGAACGTCTACAAACCGGATGGCTGGATTTTGGGAATTTGTTAAAGTATTTATAATTATACAGGATTGAGGATAAATAGTTCCAATACACCATATTGTTTTACAAGGAAGCAGGTCTAAGTCACATTGTGTGGTGTAGGATACTAGCTTAAAATACTGAAGTCGCTTTGAAGATTAATTTGATATTCTACGTAGCCTAATATAATACGGTTCAAATTAAAGCTGTTGATATCAATGTTTATGTTTTTTCATATTATGATATATGACGTTTATCTTGCATATTGTCGAATAACTTTGTTTTGCAGTTTGTCCTTTCAGACAACCGCTAAATGTATTATTTTCCTTTCGGTGTTTTATTTATTTATTTTTTGGAGTATGCCGAAGCGCACATTATTTGCATTGATGTCACTGGGTAATTTCACCTACGCAATACAACAGACGACACTTATAACTACCCAAGTTATATTTTATTTCATTTTTTTTTTAAATGGATTGTGCATATTTGAAAAAAAAATCGTATGAAAACTCATCAATATATTTTTTTAACAGATTCATCAATTACAGTTGAAAATAAATAATAAATCATTTAACAATCGGATTACATTCAGCCACCGCTTTAAAGATCGTGTTCATAGTTTGATAAAAATAAATGTTTTAGTAGCATTTAAAATCGTGGTACCTTATATACGTGTCGTCCGGTGTAGTTTCATTGATTGATTAAACAAAGATAAATTAAAAAGGTAAATAATTTCAAGTAATGAATTGTATTTGTCTCTTTTTTTCCTTTTTCAAACTCTTAAAGCATGCCTTTTTATCATTCACTAGATTTATCCGTATTTATCCTTGTTCTTATCTCCAATAATTCCTACGCAGCCGGTAAACCCATCATTTTTTTGTATTTATTAGCTAACCAGTAGATCCTGTAACAACACAGATAAGAATAATGATTAATCTGCTAATAGAGCGGTATAACACATGTTCGAGATGTTTCATCTACCACGGTTCATTTTGCAAGAGCTCGATGGCGCGTATATATAGTAGAATAATCGATATACATTTATAATGAGAAAGTAGCATTTAACATTAAAACACAATCTTCTCTCCAATTTACTAATGAATTCCTACGTTTAGCACAGTAACACATAATCTCTAAGGACTTAACATCACGTTTATATTAAATTCAAACAACATTCCATAATTAACAAATACTGTATGGTGCTTCGGTCCATATGCAAGTTTATGGACTGGGCAGTCAGACCTAGAATTGTATATGGACCGAACCAAAGCACCATACATTATTTGTTATATTATACCGAATCTGACCAAAAAATTAAATCAATACGTTTTATGATTTATTTTGACGTCGTTTTTTTCACACGTCCGTTAATATAGCTATCGGACCGGGCCCGTTTATGGACCGGATGACGTCACATTAAACAAAGAGTGGAATATGCAAATGAGGTATAATATTACATTATAACATTCCCATAAAGCATTGACTTATTAACGAGTTGTCAATAATTGACTTATTTAAGCTCGCAAAAAGGCCTAGTGCCATAGGGCGAGCAAAAATTAAAACTTTACCTGCCTGAGTTTGTTTCACAACATTTCGAAAACTAATACCAAAGTTAGCACCAACATCTTAATAATGTTCTGCTATTGTAACGCACTTGGCAAAAGTAATGCAAACCGATGGGTTGAAGTTCAAAAGGTTATATGACTAGTACCCTAAATGACAGTTTTTGGTATACATTTCAGAAGTGAAAGTAAACAGGGTATGCAATTGCAAAGGCTAAACAAAATAACGTTGACCTTTGACCCGGTGTTAGTATACATCTTTCTTAGAAGATATTCAAAAAGTAAAAAATCTCAAATTAACTTCAATAAATATTAATGCGTGCAGGGTTTCTTAATTTGTATCGTTCGTACATTCAAAATATGTTTTGGATAGAAATTCCAAAAATTCCAAAAACAAATATTTTTTAAATTTGTGATCGAATTTGCAGTTTTGAACACATTTTGTATATTATTCTACCAAATTCAAAAAGTAAGGTATTGTTTATTTACAACTAAAAATGTCTGTTTCACAGATATATATGTATTTTTTATTTAAATTGTGTCAAAAGAAATCATTAAAAACCCTGGCAGAAACAAGCGCACCAAACACTAGTTCATTGAATTGATTTTGATTTACCTTTTTAAAAAAAATAAGGAAAAAAAAAAGTTCTCTGGGACTAATTTAGAATATTTAAATTTTATCAAACGTGTCATTCGAACATGTTTTTTTTCTCTCACCGGAATGTAAGAAAACCCGACATTTCGTAATTATGACATGTAATAAATATGCACGGTTATCCTACTTAAACCAACGAACACATATAATTTAAATGACGCATACCTACTCCGCAATATAGTAACGGATTGGAACAGGGAAATTTCGTTGACAGTTGTAACGGTCAGGTATTTATGTTTTGTTTGCTATTATATAATTTCCTGCGGTGTAAAACCCAATGCAGATAAGGTTGTTGATATTGCGTTTACATTTTACCGGGTTCAGTGACATTTTTATTGGGTATTGTTGCATAACTTAGAGAATGTTTTGCAGTGTGACATTTCAGATGACACCTACATAGTCAAAAAAAAGGATAACACTTTATCCTTATGTGAACTCGCTGTTTTAGGAGTGTACGAATAACTTAAACCACAGAAGCGCACGCATATTTGCATTATTATAAAGGATATATAAACATATGCGATATTTATCAAAAGATAGTATACAGAAGACGCTGACAGACTGATCATATCGAAGGATAATATAAATACAAATTCATTTGTTGATAGTTAATATAAAAAAATTCAATTGATTTGTTTAAAAGGCGCGGATAAATACAACCTATATCTAAAAAGGTAAATCATTTAAAATCTTGAATCTCATACGCTGAATCTTTGAAATGATACATTTTTATTCATTTTTTACAAATTTGTTGATTCTCATTAATAATCCGTGTTCCTATCAGTATGACCATTAATGATGATGGTCTCCCATCAGTCGCTGTATTTATTAGACGTAATATAATTATACTGAAGCGACGCAAAGAAAGAAACGCAACTCGGGAATGTCCGCTATTTATTGTATATACTGGACACTTAATTCCACAAAATATTCCAAAGAAATCCCAAGATGTTTTGTAAAAAAAAATGCAGTTAGTTAGAGAAAGGATATAACTGTGATGTTGTAAACGTTTAAATCACTGTTCACCTTTACTGTATTTAACGTAACGAGTTTGCAAAATTGTGTATCCCAAGTTTGCTCACATGCTTGAGCCAAACGCGTACTCTGTCAATAATGAAACTTTGAAGGAATAATATTTGCTGTGTTACGTGTTGTTTTAGCCTTTTTTTCCCGAAAGGAAAATGTCTTAGGTAGCCATGTACCATTCGATTGACAGCGTCAATATTGTACATACAATATATAGCGGAAATTCGCGAGTTGTGCTTCTTTTTCTGTTCAGTATATTTCTTAAATCTCTAATTTACCTAGTATATTATAAAACACACACACACGTTGTACCAACATAGATAAGCATTATTATTACTGAGTTCAAGATGTATCTAACATTAAATGGAATATATCCTAAGCCTCATGTATGAACGGTGGAACAAATGATTCCCCTACCTCTGTTATAGAGAAATATATTTTCTAAATTCTACAAATTCAATGCGTTTTCCCCGCATATATTAAATTCATAGATAGAATAGAAAAAACAGCCCTATTTTATGTATACTAAAGAAAAACGAAATACAAAAAAATAGACATGTTCACCTTTAGATGCTTACAATGTATTATACAAGTTATATTTAAACATTTAAATTAGTACAGCACAGTACAATGCTCTCCACTTGGGAGGAAAATAAAGAATCAATCAGTTTATATTATATTCAATTTGAAGCAATAAGACTAACTTATATTACGTTTTAGCGTAGATGATATTTTCTATGGTGCGTCTTTCCCACTTTAGGCCTAATGTATAACATTTAGTACCAATAAAGGCAAATCACATCATTATAGCTATACTTCCGATATTATACTGAATACATAGACTATGACCCGTTATTGTCTATTCAATACAGACGCTGTACGCCTTTGAATAAATGAAGAAATATGGCTTATTAAAACATATCTGATAAAAACAACGTATGCAGAAGACATGTTCTTTGTGTGTTCCCACCACAGTTCATTTTACAAGGAAGGCACGCCAAAAAAGTAGTACAACTATATAATAAAAAATATCAACTAACCCTTTCATCGCCAAATTTTAAATGTCGTCTGCTAAAATTTAACTTCAAACCTTCCAGTGTTGTTTTGTGTTATGGAAAACATTTTTACCGAGTGGGTACAGTGTAAACCCTGATCAGTATGCACATTATGGACAGGGATCTGGGATTACATTGGTCGCAAAAATCAATGTCTTCGACTGTGGCAGCGAAAGGGTAATTAACATTGACAAACAAAAGCTTATCTTTTCCCGTACAGCACAGTACACAAAACATTTATATTTTATATTCAAACAGTATGACATGCATGTAACTGCATTTCAATCAATGAATTTGATTTATTTTCCTTGCAAACAACATATAAACATTATATGGCATTATGTGGAGTAACGTGTTAAGTTCGGTTGCCTTGAATTTAATTCAGTCGACACTTGGGACTATTTAAATTGAATACCATGATTGGTAAACTGAAAATTAATTATGTGAGTGGAAAAGACGGATTAGATGGTTATGTACAAATGTTTTTAACGTTATTCAGAAATACTTTTTAATTAACTTTCAAAAGAAACATCTTCCTCATGATAATATCCGCTAATCCTCTTGACTATACACAACCTAATACTTAACAAACTGCATACAACAGTTGACCAATCTATCTGTAATATATACACTTTCTTTAGATGAATTACAATGACACTTGCGTGAGAACAAAACTACACTATAATTCACATAGATTAAATATGTTTTTGTTTCTTTGCAATGCAAATAGATGTAGTACTACGTCGTTTAATCAAATATTGTCGGTAGTTTATTTGGTACTAAGTAACTCGAGCTGAAACTTTCAGCGCATTCCAGTCCAGCCGAACAGGAAAGTTAGCATTTACGAAACACATTCAGCCAAAATCTCGCTGACAGAACAGACGACAATAACAAGGACAAAGCAAAGTATGCGACACCACAAACATAAAAGGGTCCACAATAGGGGTACCGCTTTGGAAGGTCAGTGGCAAAAATAGGGTCACTGGATTTTAATCCAGGTTCTTAGGTGCACGAAACCGCACGCTTACCCTATTGTCATCCCAACAATGTTAATAAAGAAATCCCCGCCAGGCTGTATTATCTACAAAGCTATGCAGCATTATTTGTGCAATGTAAGTATGACACAAAGATGATCATTTATATAGCAATATAACAAAATAAAAAATAAAGAAAGCCACACAAGTAAGTGCTCAATGACTTGGCAGTAGGCTAAGGTGTCCTGTTAGGTCCATCTTACCATCGCATCTTACCATCGACCATCGCATCTTACCATCTACCATCGCATCTTACCATCACATCTTACCATCGACCATCGCATCTTACCATCGACAATCGACCTTGATCTAGGTCGATGATAAGTGGATGGTAAGATGCGATGGTCAATGGTAAGATGCGATGGTCGATGCTAAGATGCGATGGTAAGATACGATGGTAAGATGCGATTGTCGATGTAAAGATGTGATGGTCGATGGTAAGATGCATCTTACCATCGACCATCGCATCTTACCATCGCAACTTACCATCGACCATCGATCTACCATCTACCTAGGTCGATGGTCGATGGTAAGATGCGATGGTAAGATGGACCTAACATGACACCGTAGTAGCCAGAGCAACACCATATATAATGAATAAACCATTTACGTTACGACAAGCCAAGTTTGAAGGCACACATCAAACGTTATCGTCCTTTCAGGATTTAGGTAGACGTCACCACAGTCTGTCAGGTCATCGCACACTCAAGGAGGAAAGCATAATATTAAACTTTAAATGGGCCAGTAAGCATGCCGTACATTGCAAAATGATAGGGTCATAACCTCTTTTGATAAACGTTTTAATCAGTTCAATAAAAATTATATGAATGTGATCATGACCAAGGATCTTACGAAGTTTTTTTTAAAGAAGTCAGACCTAGCGATAGTCCTTGTCGCAGAAGAGTTTTTAAAAGTAGATCAGGGTTACAATAATAACATTTTGTAAATGTTTTTCGACGTTTATGGTAACGGTAGCACTGATGGAGTAGCTTTTCAGTTATACAAAACATAATTATTACCGTTGTGTTTTTTTTCTCATTACATTAACATAGTATACTATAAACACCACAGTACATTACAGTACATTACGAGTGATGCATACTTTAATGTAACAACTACGTTATATATCCTACTGTTAGTAGCACATTTCTTCTACTTAATGTATTATATTTATGCAAAGCTAAGGTTTAGTATGAAGTAAAGAGGATAAAAAGAGGAGAAACACGTCAATGGTTTTAAAGTATTATATAGGGAATATCGAGAACGAAACCAAAGGTTCACCCTTGTCCCCTTATCCATATGTATTAAGATCCCCAAAGTCTCCCCGTGCTACGAATGAGTATTGTTATTTGTACTGGTCCTTTGGGATCAACGAGCCCACTATTATAGAATAGCCGTGCTAGGGGACGTGAGAGGTGTTGTTTCTCGGATTACCTCTCATGAACAGACTCAATAAAACCGAGTCTGCTACTTTATTCTCTTGGTTGTGTTTGTTGCTTCCAAAGGTTCTCCCTTATCTGTATTTATTACATTTATAATGTATGTCGTTGTCTTCATATTTGCATGATAGTGATTTTCGACTTTCGTTTATCTCTGACTTAAGTCGATTTCAGTTTGCAGTAGATATAACATGCAGCGTATTTACCATTCTCCAAAGTTTGTCAAATATTTACAACGGCGGAACAGGTTTTCTGAACGCAACTATTAACTTACCGAATGGATAGAGAAGCTGGGGGAAAGAAACGCAATCATAATTGAAGTGCTTATCCAAGAGCACGCGGATTCACATAAATTATATAATGATACTTCATGATTCTGGAATTATCTAATGTTTTATAGAATAGTTGGATAATAAAATACAAGTTGTATTATAATTGTGCTTCACAGAAAGGTAATTGGATTTTTTGTATTAAAATGTGTAATTGGACGAAACAGATAATAGTGCGAGCAGTATATACGTTGATTTTGAAAATGTATAGATCCTGATTTTAAACTTAAAACACATATAAATATAATACATATTTCTGACTACCAACATACTCCTGACAGTTTCCTGAAAAATGTGTATTTTTGATTATTGAAAAAAAGTACTACGAGTCAATTTTTATTTTAATTTATCAACATTTGATTTTGTTCCGTTTTAAATTAGCATGAGATAAAACGATACAATTCCTTTTGTTGTTGTATTTTTCAATGTGCATGCTTACTTAAGACATGTCGTATTTACCATAATGAATAGTCTAATGACCCCCAGCACTTGATCGTGGGAGAATAAGTAGTATATAGTTTACTTATCGTAGCCGAGTTTACACTTTTGTTCGAATATCCGTACCTTTAATACAGAAACGTAGACAAACATATATGATTATAAACATTTAAATAAAATGATTCTCATGTCGGTATTTCAGTTCACACACAAAACATGTTTTATAACTCTACAAGTGGCGTTCTGCCGTTATCAAACACTGTAGAAAACGTTTGCCAAATTTAGTTATCTTAACTCTCATCTACAAAAGCAATGTATGAACTCATCTGCGACAAGAACTATCACAACCTGACTTCTCTATGTTGGCGTGATTGGCTAACTTCGTAAGATCCAAATTCATGATCACGTTCATAAAATGTTTATATAATGTTCATACAATGTTTAATTATTGTGTAACCTTGAAAAATGTGTGTGAATCCCACTGAAACGGTGGATTAAAGTGTAAAAAGGGAAACTGAATGTTATCTATTGATCCATTATTTAATTTTGGATTCATAAACTTAATATATAAAAACTGTTAAGGTATAGATCAACAGACGTTATTTTGAAACGGCTGCATATTAAGTTCTCTACTACTCTTTCCTTGATTGTACGATGACCTGTATGACTAGAGGCCCAAGGACGACGCCTACCTAAATCCTGTAGAGGCGGTAACGTTTGATGTTTGCTTTCAATCCTATCTTGAACTCTACGTGATTAGTAGCGCATATATACATGATCATCTCTCTATCACTTATACTTCATATTGATGCTGCCTGCTTTGTTAAAGGATACCCTGGTGAAGATTCCTTTATTTACCATTTTCCGGTTTATTGGAAATGACCATAGGGAAATAATGAGGTTATTGTCGAAATGTTTATGTTCGTGATATTTCATGTTTTATATATTTCATGTATATGTTGTGCGTCTTTTGGATGCTTGTTTTCTGCAAATGCCACACAATACATGTTTCTTGCAGCATATACTTTTACATAAATATGCTGATGATTGTGAAGGTAATAATTCTAAAATTAAAGTCAGCATTCGTGGATACTGAATCTATCTTTTTCTGTCGTTTTTGCTTACGAAAAGGAGATCTGGTAAAATTGACAATTTTACGTTGAAATACAATTCGATCGGATATGAGAAAGTTAATATGAAAAATATTGATTGAACCGACAGATAAGCGAACAATAAAAACGTATATATTAATACATGCGTATCTTTGTGGTTTCACTAAATCCAGAGGTATGTCATTCGGCTTAGCCAATGTGCCTACAGCATTCCAACGATTAATAGAATTGAATTTTGTAAAACTGGTACGTTTTATTAAATTATTTATCTGCAGTTTTCTTGGTATGTTTTATGGGTGTAACGGTCCATCTATGAGTACTGAGAATTAGCATGTGATAAAACGATACAATTCTTTTTTTTGTTGTATTTTTCAATGTGCATGCTTGCTTAAGACATGTCGTATTTACCATAATGAATAGTCTGATGACCCCCAGCACTTGATCGTGGGAGAATAAGTAGTATATAGTTTACTTATCGTAGCCGAGTTTACACTTTTGTTCGGATATCCGTACCTTTATCACAGAATCGTAGACAAACATATATCATTATAAACATTTAAATAAAATGATACTAATGTCGGTATTTCAGTTCACACACAAAACATGTTTTATAACTCTACAAGTGGCGTTCTGCCGTTATCAAACACTGTGGAAAACATTTGCCAAATTTAGTTATCGTAACTCTTATCTACAAAAGCAATGTATGAACTCTTCTGCGACAAGGACTATCACAACCTGACTTCTCCATGTTGGCGTGATTGGCTATCTTCGTCAGATCTAAATTCATGATCACGTTCATAAAATGTTTATATAATGTTCATACAATGTTTATTATTGTGTAACCTTGAAAAAGGTGTGTTATTCCCACTGAAACGTTGGATTAAAGTGTAAAAAGGGAAACTGAATGATATCTATTGATCCATTATTTAATTTTGGATTTATAAACTTAATATATAAAAACTGTTAAGGTATAGATCAACAGACGTTATTTTGAAACGGCTGCATATTAAGTTCTCTACTACTCTTTCCTTGATTGTACGATGACCTGTATGGCTAGAGGCCCAAGGACGACGCCTACCTAAATCCAGTAGAGGCGGTAACGTTTGATGTTTGCTTTCAATCCTATCTTGAACTCTACGTGATTGGTAGCGCATATATACATGATCATCTCTCTATCACTTATACTGCATATTGATGCTGCCTGCTTTGTTAAAGGATACCCTGGGGAAGATTCCTTTATTTACCATTCTCCGGTTTATTGGGATGACCATAAGGAAATAATGAGGTTATTGTCGAAACGTTTATGTTCGTGATATTTCATGTTTTATATATTTCATGTATATGTTGTGCGTCTGTTGGATGCCTGTTTTCTGCAAATGCCACACAATACATGTTTCTTGCAGCATATACTTTCTAAAATTAAAGTCAGCATTCGTGGATACTGAATCTATCTTTTTCTGTCGTTTTTGCTTACAAAAAGGAGATCTGGTAAAATTGCCAATTTACGTTGAAATATAATTCGAGCGGATATGAGAAAGTTAATATGATAAATATTGATTGAACCGACAGATAAGCGAACAATAAAAACTTATATATTCATACATGCGTATCTTTGTGGTTTCACTAAATCCAGAGGTATGTCATTCGGCTTAGCCAATGTGCCTACAGCATTCCAACGATTAATAGAATTGCATTTTGTAAAACTGGTACGTTTTATTAATTTATTTATGTGCAGTTTTCTTGGTCTGTTTTATGGGTGTAACGGTCCATCTATGAGTACTGAGAATTATTGCTTGTATCTAAATACTGACGAGTATTTAAATGTGTTTTTAAAGTTCAACCGCGATACTTGTAATTATTTTAAATTCTTTTACGTATGTATCTGGCCACGGTTCATATGCTTCTGTCGCAATTTACAGTAAGGCCTAACAAAAAATATGTGTGTTTCCGGTTTCCCGACCGACCCTACTTTTTCACCGCCGACCCTAAATATTTTTAGCAAAAAAATAAATAAAAAAAAATAAAAAAAAATAAAAAAAAATAAAAAAGAAAAACAGGAAATATTACAATCAAACAACAAATATTTTTATTCAAATGATAATTTTATTAGCCAGAGTTGTTAAGCATCTAATCTGGATCCAAACTGTTTGCAAAGATTATCAAGAAGTTGCCTTAGTACAAAAATAGCATAATATATTCGAACAATATATAGAAAAAAAATATCTAAAAAAACAACTTTTTCCTACCTACCTACCCACCCTAACTTTTGACAGGGTGAAACCAGAAACACACATTATTTTTTTTAGGCCTAACCAACCCGGCAACAACAGCCACATTTTGCAACACATGTACACCGTTTTTAAATCCACATGACGAGGTATATATATAACTTACATATATTGATAATTCAAACTCTATAGTCACAATATAACCAGCCAGGTCAAACCCCAAAACTGTAGCGTCGAATTAAGAGTTACCAACTCATAATTTATTTTGCGCCTATTCAACCACGGATATTTTAAGAACAAGTATATATACCTATACTTTTAATCATATACATTAGTGCATGACCTGTACACCCAGACAGAGTTTTGATAAACTGTTTTGTAGTGTAATTCTGCCGTTATTTGGCAGAGTTTCTCTAAGAGTTGCACGGTAGTTTAATTGGAAGTCAAAAATAATTTGAGTGTTTATGTTAAGAATCATGTAGGTGTTTTATATTAAATACTGTATATTTACAACGAGTAATACTTATAGGTTATTTAACATGGTTCTGTACAATACGGAGATATATTTGGACGAGTACACAGCTGGAAAAGTCATATTGGACGAGCCGTTAGGCGAGTCCAATATGATTTTTTCCAGCTGTGTACGAGTCCAAATATATCCCGTATTGTACAGAACCATGTTAAGTAACCTTTTTATTCTATACCTTTATTTTAACCAATCATTTATAATTCGGATATAACTTTCGTTTGTTTCATGCTTTCAAGCAAGTCGCTATGAACATCGAAAGCACAATTGCATGTAGGTCTATGTATTTTATATATTGTGTTCGACATGGCTTACTCTCAAGCTTTATTTGCTTGAAAGAATGCCCATTTCTCCGTTGTCAACAGTGATTAAATACTACCGAAGGTCAGTTTCAAACAATGATATATTATGCTAGTTTTTTGTGTTTTTTTTTTGTTATAAAGGAAAATTAAATAAAAATATGTGCAATAGATAGGTTTTCATTACTTGACAACAATTTATGGTTAGGTAATGACAGAAGCCTGTCGGTTCTGATTTTTATTCGGACCTTTTCACGCGTTTCGGTCTTTATCATAGGTTTAACATGGAACCTGTGAAGCGTACAATACGAACAAAATACGGGATATTTTGTACGCGCGTGCGTCCCGATACGGAAATATATTGTACGGTCACATGACTCGAAAGAGCGTCTACGATTGGATGTATAAATTAGGTATAGAATAAATACTAATACTCCCCGAGTTTAATTGTCTATGTCATGCGGTCAATGAGGGCAAGTGTATTTAAAATACGTTCCTGTGGTTTATCCGATATATACAAAACACATTGTACACATTAGTAGGTGCAGATTTTGATGGCCTCGATGTTTCATTTTACCATAAGCTGGTATGATTTCAATATCATAATTCGCAAAAGTAATCATGCTGTACCGTTAGATGGTTAGACACTTAGCAACCAAAATAAAATAATTTATATGGGGTATGAACACAACTTTTCAGTTTCCTTTGATTATATCGCGAAGTGGGTCTTGATTGTCGTTAGGATCTCTTGTTATCTGAAACCTTAATAGTTCATTAAAATACTCAGTGCTGATAACCAGATATCAGATTGGTTACTGAGGTAGTTTTAATTTTCTTATCAATACCTCTGACGTCTTACGTCTTATCAATACCTCTGACTATATTTTCGGATGACTGAAAAAAACACGACGTCAACTTTAAAGCATAATTATTAAAACGTCAGGTTCGGTATATATGCAAGTTTATGGACTGGGCAATTAGACGTAGAATGTTATATATGAACCTCAGCTTCGCTTCATAAACTTCATATGGACCTGAGCACCACACATTATTTGTTAATTAACGTTCAAACAACGTATGGACCTGAGCATATGGACCTGAGCACCACACATTATTTGTTAATTAACGTTCAAACAACGTATGGACCTGAGCATGTGGACCTGAGCACCACACATTATTTGTTAATTAACGTTCAAACAACGTATGGACCTGAGCATATGGACCTGAGCACCACACATTATTTGTTAATTAACGTTCAAACAACGTATGGACCTGAGCATGTGGACCTGAGCACCACACATTATTTGTTAATTAACGTTCAAACAACGTATGGACCTGAGCATGTGGACCTGAGCACCACACATTATTTGTTAATTAACGTTCAAACAACGTATGGACCTGAGCATGTGGACCTGAGCACCACACATTATTTGTTAATTAACGTTCAAACAACGTATGGACCTGAGCATGTGGACCTGAGCACCACACATTATTTGTTAATTAACGTTCAAACAACGTATGGACCTGAGCATGTGGACCTGAGCACCACACATTATTTGTTAATTAACGTTCAAACAACGTATGGACCTGAGCATGTGGACCTGAGCACCACACATTATTTGTTAATTTAACGTTCAAACAACAAATTGAAATTGTTAACAACACGATAAAGCTGTATATTTTCTTCGTCTGGTGTTGAAAGAATGACATACAATGTAAGTTGTGATAATGTACTATGATCAATATCTCGAAAATGTGTGTATAAAATGCAAGTACATACAAGTCCATGTCAGATAAGAAATAAAATATTTCCATATGGGTTATATTGTGCGAGATCAAAACCTATGTTTGGGACTTGAAACACACCGACGGCCCTTGGTATCGATGATCTTCAAGTCCTTCACCAGGTATTGATCTGGGACAATATAAACTAGCTGGAAATATACTATTTCTTAATAAACCCAATGCATATTGATTTTCTTATTTTTGTGTTTAATTTATATATACAAATAAGAACTTTTGAACTACATGTATTAAAAACAATGAGGAAGAGTTCACTTTTTTCTGATTTATTTGTGTAATAAACTGCACATCAGCAAATTTAAATTGTCATATTGTCATACGTATGGGCGTGCTGATTGCTTCAGCTTTTCATATGGATGTTTTGTACTTTAATGTTATAATACAAACTTATACAAAATATGAGAGATTTATGTTAAGTATACATTCAGTCATTGTATGCCATACACATGTTACGGGATAAAAAGTCAAATTTCAAAATAAAAATGCAGTCACACACTAAATTATTTATAAATCCATTGGCATAGGTTTATTTGCCAACTGAAAAAAAACGCATTTTCGTATGTCGGTATGTTGAACTCGGCCTATACTAACAATACTGAACCAAACAGCTAACGCACGCACCAGTAGACAATACCTTTAATATCTAAATAATAACAAACAATAAATCAAAACAAATTCCATTCTGAACGAGACTAATATCTCGTAAATTAAAAAAAATCATTCAAATCACCTGTCTCCAACGGTAATAAGTTCATACATTAAAGGTATTGCCTACTGGTGCGTTAGCTGTTTTGTTCAGTATATTTAAGTAAGAATGTGTTTTGTAATGGTCGTCATAAAAGTATACCATACGTAAGTATTTGTACACTTATACGTACATAAATTTTATACATTCAGTATATTATGTCATGTTATGTTCAGCGGAACAGAAGACGTCTGGAGGGCATTCGTTAAACATAATAAAAATAGACTATTCATTCATTCACGCGTTAATATAAAACCACCCACTGGGTGTGTCAATGAAGGATGGTGGATATCTACAGTTAAGAAAATAAAACTACGGTTTGAAATAGAGAAAAACAAAAAAACATCCCGCATGGTATATATCTATTTTAAAGGGACACACGGCAATCTTGATTTCTTTAAAACTGACGGCGTCCCGTTTCTACATAACGTTTTGCAATGTGATTATATCGCTTCAGTAATATGTTTAAATATGTTGTAGAATAACGAAGAAAAACGAAAACTCAATTTTTTTATTTAATTATATTCAAACATGTTTAAGTCAAATGATATTGGATACATTTAATCGATATGCTGATTTTAAAGTTGCCAAGTGTCCCTTTAAGCTTATGTGTAAGTAAATTAAACAAGCCTAGGAAAAACGAAATAATTAAAAACAAAAATATATATATATTAACACTTTCGTCATATCAGGATTACTTTCCGTGGTTATGAGCTGAACATTTCTGAAAATACTGACGATGGGGCACATGGCGCAGTTCAAACAACATTGTAACGCGAAATGGTGCCGATTTTTCTCTTATATTGAACAATGTTGACGAATGCTTAACCTATTCATGCCCTCCGATGTGTGAATGATTTAAGACAGGTACAAAAGTCTTGGCTTTGTTGCAAATTCTCGCAAACTGTTTACGAAATCAATTTGATACAACTGCGTAACTGTTTATATAAATGTGAAACAAATCAGTGGTGTGAACCAGCATGGTCGGTCTTATCTAATTATTACCATGAAAAAACATACTTGACTTTACTGCTCTGCATAAAAAAACTCTCTTTACAAATTGATCTAATCTCACCAGTATGCGTAATGAAACCATCGAGATTCTCTTGAAGTCCATTTTATGATTAACTGTTGAGATTCTGATTCAGCGTAATAATATATAAACAACGATAATAAAGGTCGCCAACTAGCACATAGAAACATCACCGTGTAAATTGTGTTTTTTTAATTGTATTTTTTTAAAGTTTGTTTATAACTTCTTAACAGACATTGTTTATCTTGTTTTTATAAAAACAAAACAAAACAAAAACAACATTATACACGGTGTTATACAATAACGTTTTACTACCAGTTTCTGCATAATACTTTGATATTGTAGCGTTATTTTAACTATTAAACCATTTTGGGGGCCATTTTGAAAATGGGTGACCATTTTCAAATAAGGTGAAACTGAAGGCGAAACTGAAGTGGCTCATGTTCTTGGCGTGATCAAGACACCCCAAGCAATCATTTTGCCAATTTCCATGCTTGTATCACAATTTGAACTATTTTGCCAAATACCTCAATTATTGCTTTCGCTACATCGAGATTTGCTTACAATTAACGGAATGTTCCACGGCCTCTTCTTGACTACCCAATGTTATTATTTCCTTTGTTAAATGATCGAGACGGAGTGTTTATCAGAAACATACCTATTATATATATATATAAATGATAGTTACATTCACATGTTTCCCGAATTACTTGTAAATGCTGTATTTAATTCGTATGAAGCGGGCATAATGATGTGAGTATGCATTTAACATATTATATACTTCTAAAGTTAATGCTAACTGGTTAAGGAGTTTAATTTATACAAGAATTAATCGGAAGCTTGTTTTCAAATAGTGCCCATGTAGTACTATAATTTTTTGACAGAATTTAGTGAACTGTGCTGATGTTGGTAGTTATGTACTTATAATGTGTGCCACACAAAAGTACGTTTTAATCAACTTTCGTCAAATAGGTTGTCTCTTCGTCCGTTACGACACATTAAATATAATCGGAAAAAGGAAGATTAATTATAAATATGTAAATACACATACGCTATATAGGCTTGTGCTCGAAATCAGACTGTCTGCAGTGTCCCTGAGAGGTTAATAAGGATATTTAAAAAATATGTAAACAATCTTAAACTAAGACTTAAGAAATATTTTCCACTTAAGTTGATTTATGAATATGGGCCCAGACATTAGGTCAGATTTAGATAATAACTGATCATGTATTTAACATATCATTGATGATACAAATCAAAACAATCCTACGATCAAAACTATCTTTTAAATTGCCGATTGAACAGACACTTATAACCAGAAAAATACCTTTTACGGAGTAGTCCTCGCATTCCAGCATAAGTGGGCGACGATGACTATATACGTATTTGCTAGTATACTGATTGGTAACCCGTAATTGACGTACTTTCTGCCTGTGGTATATATCTGTCACTTGTATATATATATAACTTAAAACGAAAAACACAATTATAGCAGTTTATTTTTTCTGAACAAATATCACAGCTCGACATTTAAAGTAAAATAGCATGTTCACATATCTGTAATATTTATAAATATCAAACAATTATATAATTATATTGTGCATAATATATTCAAAGCAGTAGTTTGGTTGTTTTGTCATTATTAGGTAAGTGTCAAGTGGGATTCTGTATTAAACTAACATATATTCGTGGGCCATTATTGGCTTGAAAAAACAAGATTTATTATAGTTTACGTTCGCAAGGTACTAGATCTAGTACAAGAGAATTCTCCCTTCTTCTTTTTGAGACCAGTTTATTTGAGTATGATGAAGCCAATTCGTGCTTGTAATGTTTCATTTGTATATATTTTCAGATTCTCACGAAGTATTTTTGCGATTAATGGGCAGCAAGTTTAGTATACTGAAAACAAGCAGAACCACACAAGTATACAGGCATGCTCGCAATGGTAGTTCTAGTGAGTGCATGCATTGGGCTAGCCGCCGTTCTAACATGGACGTTGATGTCAAGATCCAAACGACAAAATTTACCACCTGGGCCGACTGGTAACCTGCCCTATGTTGGTCAAGCATTGAAAATATCCGTAAACTCAGCTCATTTGAAATTCACACAGTGGGGAAAAGAGCACGGTGACATTTTTATGTTCTCAATGTTTGGACGAAAGATTGTGGTTTTAAATCATCCAGACATCATTCGAAGAGCTTTTGCTGGACGTGAATTTTCAGGATTTCTCAGCGACAGGCCAGCATCTTTTATTGGTCATTTCGTAGCAGACTTGTATAAAGATGTTCTGTTTCGGCAATACGACGATGTGTGTCAAAAACTTAAATCTGCCACCATCCGGGCACTTCATTCTGTTGGCGAAGGAAGTGACGAATTCCAGGAATGTTCTATGGCGGAGATTAATGACTATGTAAGAACGATAACTTCGTCTGCTGGAAACAATGTGGATATTATACAACCCATTGAAGTGTCGCTTTGCAAGATGATTGGACTTTTGGTAAGTTTGTTTTCTCTTATCCCTAAGCTTTCAAGTCAAAGATTGGCATACGTTTTGTTGTAGTGCAAGCTTTCTTTAAGATGTTCGAGCTGGTATAGTGCAAGTTTTCTTTAAGATGTTCGAGCTGGTGTAGTGCAAGCTTTCTTTAAGATGTTCGAGCTGGTATAGTGCAAGCTTCCTTTAAGATGTTCGAGCTGGTGTAGTGCAAGCTTCCTTTAAGATGTTCGAGCTGGTGTAGTGCAAGCTTTCTTTAAGATGGTCGAGCTGGTGTAGTGCAAGCTTTCTTTAAGAATTTCGAGCTGGTATAGTGCAAGCTTCCTTTAAGATGTTCGAGCTGGTGTAGTGCGACTTATTTTCAGATGTTGAAGTTGTGCATTTTTTGCACCAAACAAATGTATTTTGAAAAACAACCAAAAGAGACACAACCCGGCACAAAGCTTAGTTAAAAGTCAACAATACAACATATAGCCCAATTAATCTGAAACATGCTGCATCCTTGTCCTCAGATGTGTTATTACTTAATGGTCATGTTGGTCGTTGTAACTTTAAAGTAGAATACCGCTTAAGTCAATGCTAGTGGTGTGAGAGGTGTTGCACCTTATATTACCTGTTATGAGCAGATTCTATAAACCCGAGTATATGCTACTTTTTCTCGTTTGTGTTGCTTCGATGCGATATAAAATTTTCTCGTTTGTGTTGCTTCCATGCGATATAAAACCGAGTATGCCATTTTTTTCTCGTTTGTGTTGCTTCCATTCGAGATAAAAGCGTGTATGCTATTTTTTCTCGTTTGTGTTGCTTCCATGCGATATAAAACCGAGTATGCCATTTTGTTCTCGTTTGTGTTGCTTCCATTCGAGATAAAAGCGTGTATGCTATTTTTTCTCGTTTGTGTTGCTTCCATGCGATATAAAACCGAGTATGCCATTTTTTGCTCGTTTGTGTTGCTTCCATGCGAGATAAAAGCGTGTATGCTATTTTTTTCTCGTTTGTGATGCTTCCATGAGAGATAAAAGCGTGTATGCCATTTTGTTCTCGTTTGTGTTGCTTCCATTCGAGATAAAAGTGTGTATGCTATTTTTTTCTCGTTTGTGTTGCTTCCATGCGATATAAAACCGAGTATGCCATTTTTTTTCTCGTTTGTGTTGCTTCCATGCGAGATAAAAGCGTGTATGCTATTTTTTTTCTCGTTTGTGTTGCTTCCATGCGAGATAAAAGCGTGTATGCTGTTTTTTTCTCGTTTGTGTTGCTTCCATGCGAGATAAAAGCGTGTATGCCATTTTTTTTCTCGTTTGTGTTGCTTCCATGCGATATAAAACCGAGTATGCTATTTTTTCTCGTTTGTGTTGCTTCCATGCGATACCATTTTTTATTGTTACCAAACGTTATTTTTCTGGTAGAATATGCAAACGTCAATTGGATGGTTTACTCTGAAAGGTACACGACTACGAACATACGGCGTACAGTTCTAACGACTGTTGACGATAACACGTGATAATGATGATAACACCTGTGATCTACTGCGGACCTCTAATTACAATTAACATGTCGCCAGTGCTTTAAGATATCTCCGCCCTATTGTTGATGTCGGAGTATATTGACAATTATCATGTCGCCAGTCCTTATATATCGCCGCCCTATTGTTGATGCCGGAGTATATTGACAATTAACATGTCGCCAGTACTTAGATATCTCCGCCCTATTGTTGATGTCGGAGTATATTGACAATAGGTTATATTTTAATACAGCTGCACGTGCTTTATTATACTGTTACACGTGCTATTGTTTGTCGGAGGTATAGTATTTGTTTGATCGGTTAAAATGGATAAATGATTGACAACTGGCGACATGTTAATTTGCACAAAGTGCAAAGCTAAAATTGCATGGAGTTTTAAGTCCGGTATACCGTAGCCGGGTATACTTGTGACAACTATGTTATACCGGTTAACATATGCAAAGCTATGTTTGGACAGCGATCACAGAGCAAGATAAACTAACACATTGAAGTAAACATTATAATAGAATAAAATGATAAATGTATTGACCTTCTCCACACAGACACTAGAAAAACTACTAAAACAATGACATCATGGAAGTCAAGTATCCATGCTGACAGACTGAAAACAGTGTCCAACCACTTTTTACCATTGCTTAGAGAGAAAGCTCAATATTTACAAAATAGTGTTGCTCCCCTGTCAATTGTGAGGTCCTATTTCTGTGAAACGATTAGATTATCTTGATACACGCCGATGATACAATATAAATTATGTTGAACGAGTAATTACGTTGAGACACTTTCAAAAGGGCATTTCGATGTCCTAGTCTCAATTGGGAACGTCCGTTGCTAATTTCCGAATAGTTCGAATTCCACAGCTAATGTGACCCCTTCTTAATTCCACTTGAAGTAGAATACCGTCCTCATTGATACATTTATTATTACTAGGGTAAATGCGTAATGGTATTAGTTAACTTCGCGTAATTATTCATCTCAAAGATGATTATTTTTGTTGTTGTTTTTAAATAATATTAGATTATCTACTCAGTATTATGAGATTGTTCCATTTAAACACATTGCATTCCATATCCTACGTATAAAGCTGCACTGGTTTTCATTTTTTTATTACTACTAGTTATATTATATCATGTTAATTATGTTATCTCATAAGCTGGGTGTTATACATTGATACTGCGTTCTGGCGTATGTCTGTCTATCTACAATCTCACCTACCTGCCTTACTACCCTCCGACCAGTGTGTTCTTATATGCACTTCTGTACCAGTTAAGTTTAACGTATTTAATTAAGATTTGTTCGAGATAAAGAGCCAGAGGAGCGTGTGTTATCGTATATCATTAACTATTTTATCTGTTAAAGGGACTGCCGGCACCTTTGGGTGATGAGGGCATCTATATTCAATAGCCTATATTCAATAGCTCACTCCTAAAAACCAAACGAATGAATGAATGGATGAATGGTGTTTTACACATAAATAGGTCATATTGTGTGCAAAAACTGATAAAAGATGAAGAAATGAAGTAGTAATTTAAAATTAATGTAAATATATAAAGATAAAACTATTTACAAATAAGGGGTGATATGGTAATAATATAAACTATATAATATTATGTAAATCAACAAATGCCCGAAACGGGTGTATAAATAGGTAAATACATATAAGAACATATTATTATTTATATAGTCTGATTTCTTTTAGGAAATCTAAAACAAGACTAAAATCTATAGTATCAAATAGCTCTGTCATAGTATTAACATTGTAGTACCTTTGACGCATAGGATCAAAGTCTACACATTCCAACAAGATGTGTTTGACCGTTAACGGTGTAAAGCAGGGTATACATTCTGGTAATTGCTCACCTTGTAATAAATATGAATGAGTATAACGTGTATGCCCTATCCCGCAAAAGGAATTCTTCTCAAATAATGCATACACAATAAAAATCTCGCACTCTCTTTAATTCCAAAATGTTCTTTAAGCTCACTCTTTGGAATAATATAATACTGAAATGTGTGCTAACATTATATTAATATGCATTTTTTCTTTTTGAATTTTCAGTTTACAGGTCGACGTTTATCAACTGATGATCCAATATTAAAGGCAATACAAGAATTTGATCGACATGGCAATGAGATAATCATGCCAGCCACACACCTGGTGTTAAAGGTCATGCCCTTTCTGCGATACCTACCTTGTAGTTACGGGAACTTGTACAGAAATGTTATCAGAGATCGAGAAAATCTACGCACTTTGTTAGTGGGCAAAATGAAGGTATTTGACCTTGTTGGTGACTAGCCATATACAATATTTGATATATATGCATAGTGTTACGTGCACTTCTACGATTCTTGTAAGGTAGTTTGCGTAAAAGTCTTAATTATAATCAATCACATGTCTAGATAACACAATGAACTTCGTGACTTTTGAGATACCACATACTGAGAATATGTTTTCTGATGTTGCAGCGTAGCCATGATTACAGCTGCCAAGAACAACTTGTGTACGTTTTTTTTCGAAGCTCAAACGTTTTATTTGAGGGAGAAAATACACAGCAATTTAGTTTAAATGTTCACCATAACATATTTATTTAAAACATAATGATAATAGCGTCTATAGAATGAATACGAATCTAGTGTTTCGCCTTGCAGGATACCTACAGCACAGATAAACGAGATTGCCTGATACACGCATTACTCACAACGCAAGAAACGGAAGATTGGCTGACAGATGACTTTGTTCTTGGTATTGTTATGGACCTTATAAACACATGTAAGTAATATATATAGATATTTACAGAAGAGAAATTCAAAGTAAACAAAGATAAAATATATATTATCTCATATATTTTATCTTTATTTGGAAGTCCTACTGAGCATGAAAATTATGTTTAGTTCAATAAAGTATAACGCGTCTGTAACCCCAACTCATTGCTGGTAGCATCGTTAGCATCAACGTGCCAAACTGCATCAGTCAGTAGATAGAATATTTGAACATACTAAATATTGTA
This sequence comes from Cyrtodaria siliqua, assembly GCA_037043455.1. Lineage (NCBI taxonomy): Eukaryota > Metazoa > Mollusca > Bivalvia > Adapedonta > Hiatellidae > Cyrtodaria > Cyrtodaria siliqua. The sequence continues at coordinate 279,948 of JAWPHD010001637.1, forward strand.
ACTTTTGAAGTATACAAGTTCCTGCCATGCCACCAATGTATTTGAGCCAATAAGAATTATAAACAAACACACCTTCGATCAATATGCAAACGACTAGCATAGACGGGCACATTCAAAAATCAGTTATTGCTTTTTAATTACAGCAACACTGACGTCACGTGGGGTACTGTCTGGATTTTTCTTCCTGCTTGTACATTTTCAACAAGTTCAGCAGAAGATACTTTCCGAGATCGATGCCATCATTGGTAAGGAACGACAACCCCAACCGGAAGACAGACAAAACATGCCCTATACGCATGCGTGCATAATGGAAGTACTTCGGTATCAATCTCATCTTGGCATCTCGGCGACACATACTAACGCAACAACAGATGTTACATTCGAGGGATACTTCATACCAAAAGGAACTTCGGTACGTGTTGTACAAATTAGATCAGTGTTTATTCACAGACTATTCTTCCATGATCATTCTTCAAGGTTGTAGACATAACTCGCATTTTGTTCTTGCTATAAGACTTATGTTTGTATACGAATTATGTGATTGGTAAACAAACTTCAACAGAACTAGGAGATATAGACCATTTTTTATGTTTTGCTTCATTGTGTATGTGTCTGTATGTCGTGGACAATACCCCAAAGATATTAGTAATAAAACACTCTGCATATTTTCCCTGCAGATATACGGTAATCAGTGGAGTGTTCATCATGACGAGCGATTTTGGCAAGATCCATGGGAGTTCCGACCAGAGCGCTTCCTACAAGCAGACGGTTCTCTTCTTCCACCGGACCACGAAAACAAACGCAGGTACGACATACACTTACTATACAGTTTGGTGCTAATTATCAAATAGAAGTGACGTCACTATTTCTGAGAACCATTTCCTCCTTGCACTATGTGTCTGATGTCATGTCCCGGCGGACAACGAAAACAAACGCAGTCAATACACCGTTTGGTAATGATTATAAAATGGAAGTGACGCTAAAGCAAAGTTCTCTGAAGATATGCAGGTGAGAATGTTCAGATTCTAGATCGTTCTCACCTGCATAGCTTCAGAGTTGCTGCAAATTATGTTGTAGACACTCTACTCGTTTTACGCTGTACATAGCCACAGTGAATGGTATCTGTCACAACTCAACTGACACAGTGACCATAACTTTGGGGGAAATATACCCCTCTGTCAGGATAGGCACTGACCCTAACTTGCATCGGAACCACAAGGGTCGAGACTTAAAACAATACTTTGGTATATGTGTGTTAAAAATGTCATCTAAACAAACGTTCTTTTCTGACAGGTTTTACATGCCATTTGGAGTCGGTAATAGATCGTGTATGGGCGTCACCATGACTTACAACCGGATGTTCCTGTATATCACCACTGTTCTCCAGAATCACGTGCTGCTGCCACCTAGCGACAATTCGTTACCTTCGCATAATCCAAGGGACTTAATGCCTGGAACCGTATTACAAGCGCCACAGTTTTTGTGCAGAGTCGTGTCACGTGATAACTGATCCATGGGCTCCTAAAAAGTAATAGTTGTGGATGCCTAGTGACCTATGTGCAATATAAATGTTTTAATTTAACAGTGTAAACCTCGTGTGTTGTTTTATTTATTAGAAACGTGTTCATTCATTCTAACAGTGTCGCTATGGCTAGTGGGTGATCTTGCCAAAGAAATGTTCCTGTCGTCTTTGTTCTATATTGTTTATAATTGTTAAATCTGAAGACATTTATTTGAAAGGCAATCTTGATGCGGCGTCCCGTTAGTTTTTCTACATACATTGCATTTGTTCAATCATTAATGTTAATTATAAGAATCGTATTAAGCCATTTGTTTTTGCATATTATTAACTGTTGATATTATTGCACCAATAATATATTAAAACTTATAGTATAATAACACAAAATAGTGAATACTTAAAATTTGATTTATTTAAATGTCACCAGGGTAAAAGTAAAAATGATACTGGATATATAAATCGATACACCCATTTCAAATACTTCAAGATTGCCGATTCAACTTGACTGTTTTTAAATATGTATGCCCGTATGTTGTATATACCGATTAATGGATTTGCAAGAGTTAAAAAAGGACACATGGCAATCTTAATTTTTTTTTAAAACTCGCGGCATCTCGTTAGTTTTTCACATAACTTGCATTTATTCAATCATTAATATTATTATAATGCGAATTGTTTTGCATATTACTAGCACCAAAAGTATATGCAAACTTGTGGTAAAATAAGAAGAAAAATGAAAAATCAAACTTAATTTAATTATATGCAAGCAGGTTTAAAGTCAAAATGATCGCGAAGCAAATTTCAGTGCTTGATAAACTCTTCAAGAGTGTCATGTGTCCCTTTAAGGACTATCGGTCAGCCATCTTTGATCCAAAAAATCCAAAATCGTTGAAATATGGTCAAGTGAATTTTTCAACGATGTACGCATTTTAGGCACGAGCAATGTCAACCATATAGTACATGACAGTAATTCAACACTATTGATGTGAATATAATATTAGAAAGAATACTTATATGGCAGAAATTGTGCGCTTTATATTCGAACAGTTTGGTGCAGTTTTACTCAAAGTTATTTTGTTTTTTATGTGAAATAAACTGGTCCATAAAATAGTCCATTTATCCAGCGAGTGCAGACGAGACATCATTTCTGAATAAAATAAGCCATGTTATCACATCATCCAAAATTCGAAGTACACCATTGTTAAAAATGAAGATTTTCTTTATACGTCATGTGCCTTCAACACACACACATGATACACATGAAAAGCATGCACGTGAATTGTAAATTGAACCCATGCGGTATGGTGAAACATTCGGATAAACAGGTCATTTGATCGTATTCATATGTTAATATTTAGTTTGTGCTGTTTTTATTCGAATATAATTATAAATTACTCTTGTTTTGCCATATTTCTATTCACAACAGTCACTCAGTTGTGTTTAATACATCCAAAAATAGAGTTGCCTTTTATAATATTTGACAATTTAAACCCGTCAGTGCCACCATACTATAGCATTGAGATTATTTTGAAAGTACATGCCATTGAAAGAATATCTTCTTTTTTTTAACAATGGTGTACTTCGAATTTTGGATGATGTGATAACATGGCTTATTCTATTCAGAAATGATGTCTCGTCTGCACTCGCTGGATAAATGGACTATTTTATGACCAGTTTATTTCATATAAAAAACAAAACAACTGTGAGTAAAACTGCATCAAACTTTTCGAATATAAAGCGCACAATTTCTGCCATATAAGTATTCTTTCTAATATTATATTCACCTCAAAAGTGTTGAATTATTGTCATGTACTATATGGTTGACATTGTTCGTGCCTAAAATGCGTACGTCGTTGAAAAATTCACCTGACCATATCTCATCGATTTTGTTTTTTTTGGATCAAAGATGGCTGACCGATAGTCCTTAAGATACATGGAGTATAACCCAGCTCACGTGCCTGCATCGTATTATGATTAAAAAAAGTAAGTGTGCACTCAAAACATGCAAGTAGACTACTATAACTAGCGTCTCCGTCGCCTAATGGTTAACAACGTTGCGTTGTAAACCTTCGCCTCTCACCGCTGCGGTTTCGAATCCCACTGGGAGCTCGACTTGAAGGTGAGGAAGTGTCGATTCTTACGGATGGCGGGAGGTGTACAGTACTGGTTCTACCCAGGAAAAGTTGGTGGTCTGCCTCCACCACAAAAAATGGACCGTCATATTACATGTGTTGAAAATGACGTAAAACACCATACAAACATACATACAAACTTGACCATAACTGACAGCTGTTATTTTTCAACCGATGGCTACATTTACCTTATTATGTAGCTCTTTGTAAAATTGATCCATGTATTTATAGCAAAAAATATGTTTCCTTGTTTTGTCATAAGAAGCCTTTACAGATGAGGAAAATATTGACACATTTTTTTCAATACAGTCATTTTATTATTTGATGCATTTCCTTCAGTTTGAATTTCATTTAGTAAAAACTACGACACCATATTCACGAAATGATTCAAAATAAAAAATGCACTTTCGTTTTTGATTCAATACGTTGCATACAGATAATTATAGAAAACTTGATGAGAAAAATCCCTCCAGTACTTGTATATGTTCATCATTATGTTGTTTTGAACAGTATTATGATAATGCTAATATATTATTAGTATTAGTAGTAGTAGTATTATTATTAGTAGTGTTATTATTATATTATTATTATTATTATTTATTATTACTATTAGTAGTAGTATAATCATTTGTAGTTTGTGATATGTAGTTTATTAAATCTTAAATAAATGATGAGTTGTTTTTTCTTTATGTGAAAAAAAAATAATTTGTTATATCAAATTCAATTTTTGTGATGAGCAGTTGTCTCAACACCACTCAGTTTATTAATACAAACGTCTCGTCCATGCATAGAAGAAGAAAAAAAAGAAGATGTCTTCAGTGAGTTACAAATGCCTATAAAATGGTTTCCTGAAGCAATGTTAGAGTTATGGCAAAGACACATTTGCTATGCAGTTGCTCTTTAACCTCTGAGTGTGACCTTGATTTAGGTCCGGACCTGTTTCTTGAGCGCGACCAACCGTCTCATCATGCTGAGCATGTCTGTGTATTCATGCCAAATTCCCTGAAGTATTTTAGTAGTTATCACCGAGAAACAATTTCACTCATTTGACCTCTAGTGTGACTTTCACCTTGTACTGACCTGATTGTATATGCACCCTCCCTTCTGTTAAAGAACACGAATAATGAATGAATGATGTTTTACAACCTTTTACTCTTAACCCGCTACAAATATATAATGGACTGTTCTTTCTTTGAATAAAGACCATTCCATTTATGTGACAAAGGGGTGTTTTGGGGAAAATGACTGATCAGTATCCGGATATTGTAAACCCTGATCAGCAGGCTGATCTGTGTTTACAATGGACGCAAACGCTATTATAGTCGTGCTTAGCGGGTTAAGGGTTAAGGGTTAAGGTATAAAGGAGTCAAACAACCGAATAAATGTATCATCATGTAAATCAATGTTAAGTTTTGGTGAAAAAATATGACCTTTGAATTCTGAATTTGAACCTGACTATGACCTTGACCTTTATACATTTATTTTATATTCATGTGGCTATTGTCATGAAGTGTATATTCGTATACTGAAAGGAAAAAGAAACACGCTTAATCAAAAACTTGCCTATACTACACTATTATATACACCTAATTCCACGTAATATTCCAGATATACCACAACGTGTTTTGTGCAAATAGGGGCTACAACTAATTACAGAAAGATCAACTCTGTCATATCGAAATTCATAAATGTTGAAGTTTCGCTTGAAAAAGCAAGCCATTTCAGTATTGTGTTTAATGTTAAGAGTTGCAACGTTTAAAGCCTATGTTTGCACACCTGCCTGACCCAAATGCGCAATCTGTCGATAATGAAACTTTAAAGGGGTAACCATTGGTGTGTTCGGTGCCGAACGGACAGGCCTAATGTTGGCCTGTACCATTCCATTTGCAGTAGCATATTAAACATACAATATATAGCGGAAATACCTATTATGCGTTTCTTTTTCCTTTCAGTATATATATAGAAACTGTGTAGCCAATGTTCAACGTTTCTGCCAGTGTGTAGGTTTGTTGCGCCGGACGTACGTATGCCAGACGACTTACAAAGTGATCCCTATGTGTCGTTTTTCTTCAAGAAACTAACCCATCAAATAACGGCAAAATTACACTAACAAGAGGCTCAAGAGGGTCTGTGGACGCTCTACTGTCTCAAGATAAAGTTTATGTATATGGGGCCATGGTGATGATATACGTAATTAGGCTTGGTACTGATCATCCCTGCAAAGTTTCGTTATAATCCAGCCAGATGTTCTGGTGAACTAGTCTAGACAAAGTTAGTGTATTAAAACCTTTAAGGGCTCATAATTCTGCAAAATTCATTCAACCAGAACATGGCAATGACAGATGCAACTAGGCTTAGTACTGATCATCCCCGCCAAGTGTCGCTGAAAGTCAGAAGAGACTAATCTGGACAAAGTGTGTGTATTAAAACATTTAAAGGGCCATAACTCTGCCAAAAATCATTCAACCGAAATATGGCGATGATATGCACAACTAGGCTTGATACTGATCATCCTTGTCAACTTTCGTCTATATCCAGCCAGGGATTCAGGAGAACTAGCCCGGAAAAAATGTGTGGTATCAAAATCCTTTAAAGGGCCATAACTCTGCCAAATATCTGTAAACCGGAACGCGACGATGACATGCACAACTAGGCTTGGTGCTGATCATCCCTGCAAAGTTTCATTGAAATCTGACGAGGTGTTCAGGAGAAGTAGATCAGACAAAGTTTGTGTATTAAAACCTTTAAAGGGCCATAATTCTGCCAAAAATTATTCAACCGGAACACGGCAATGATTTGCACAACTAGACATGGAATTGATCATCCCTAAAAAGTTTCGTTGAAACCCAGCCAGACGTTCAGGAGAACTAGTCTAGACAAAGTTAGTGAATTAAAACCTTTAATGGCTCATAACTCTGCCAAAATTCATTCAACCAGAACATGGCAATAAAAGCTACTCAATCAGGGTTACCGTTACCATAAACTTCATAAAACCTTAGCAAAATTTTATTATCGTAACCCTGATCTTCTTTCCAAAGTAATTTAAGGACTCTTCTGCGACAAGGACTATCACAACCTGACTTCTATGGTGATGTGATTTATAAACTTCGTAAGATTCTTGGTCATGATCACTTTCATACTGTCTTTGTTAAACTTGTTATAAAGTTTATCAAAAGAGGTTATGACCCTATCATTTTGCAACGTACTGCGTGCTTGGTGGTGAACCCTTTTACAGTTCGCCACTATGCTTTCCTCTTTAATTGTACGATGACCGGATAGGCTGTGGACCCTATGATGACGCCTACCTAAAGCCCATTGGGACGGTGGCGTTTGATGTTTGTCTATGATCTTTCTTGTCGTGCCCCTAATGGTTTATTCTCTTGTTGCTCTGGCTTCTGCCAAGTCATTGAGTATCTTCATTATGGCTTTCTAGGCTATTGTTTTTTATGCCCCCGAAAAAATTTCGGGGGCATATAGTAATCGCACCGTCCGTCTGTTTGTCTGTCCGGATTCTGTCTGTCTGTCCGTCATTCCGCAGTTCGTGTCCGGACTGTACCTTCAAAACCCCTGCATGGATTTTTGATTAACTTGGCACGAGTGATCACCATAACAAGACGATGTGTCGCGCGCAAAACCCAGGTCCGTACCTCAAAGGTCAAGGTCACACTTGAAGTGTATAGGTCAGAAACAGGTACGCAATTTCGTGTCCGGACCGTAACTTCACAACCCCTGCAGGGATTGTTAAATAACTTGGCACAAGTGCTCACCACAACAAGACGATGTGTTGCGCACAAAATCCATGTCTGTGGCCCCAAGGTCAAGGTCACATTTAGAGGTCAAAGGTCAAATCGTGTCCGGTCAATAACTTTTGCATGCCTGGACGGATTTTCAAATAACTTGGCACAAGTGCTCACCACAACCAAACGAGGTGTCGTACACAAAATACAGGTCCATGGCTCCAAGGTCAAGGTCATACTTAGAGGTCAAAGGACACTTCGGGGGCATTTATCACTTACAGTGATATTTCTTGTTTGTATTATATTTACATGAGCATATTTGTGTTTTACTTATATTGCCTATTGATGCTACCTTGTTGGTTAGAGATTAGATCATGGCGGGGATTTCTAAATTTACACCGTCTTGTTTTAATGGGATGACAGTATGGTAAAAGTGTGAGGTTTGGTGCACCCTAGAACCGGTTTAACCCCCCCCCCCCCCCCACCCCCAGTGGCCTAATTTGCCACTGACCGTTCCAAGGCGGTACCCCTATTGTCAACCCTTTGGTGTTTGTGATGTCGTTTGCATTTATATTACTTCTGCCTTCTTGTTTGTCTGTTTGCGTTTTTGTTACTGTGTTTTGTGGTTGACTGTCCTCCTTGAATGCTACTTTCCCTGTCCGATCTTTTTATATTTCTTAGTACTGATCATTCCCGCCAAGATTCGCTGAAATCTGGCAAAGAGTTCAGACGAGACTAATCTGGACAAAGTCTGTGTATTAAAACATTTAAAGGGCCATAACTCTGCCAAAAACCATTCAACCGAAATATGGCGATGATATGCACAACTAGGCTTGATACTGATCATCCTTGTCAAGTTTCGTCTATATCCAGCCCGGAGAACTAGCCCGGAAACAATTTGTGGTATCAAAATCCTTTAAAGGGCCATACCTCTGCCAAATATCTGTAAACCGGAACGCGACGATGGCATGCACAACTAGGCTTGGTGCTGAGCATCCCTGCAAAGTTTCATTGAAATCTGGCGAGGGATTCAAGAGAAGTAGATCAGACAAAGTTTGTGTATTAAAACCTTTAAAGGGCCATAATTCTGCCAAAAATCATTCAACTGGAACACGGTGACTATGTACAACTATGCTTGGTACTGATCATCCCTGGTTTTCGAACTTGTCCGAGCATTCATTGATATTAACAATCTGGTAAAGTTTCGTAAAGATCAAATATAATATGAAGGCCCTATCGTCTTAACGAGGCAAGATATATGATTTTTAACTATATCAAGGGCCATAATTCCGCCGTTACTAGTCCGATCTGGCTGGTTTTCGAACACGTCTGAGCTGTCATTGATATTAACAATCTGGTAAAGTTTCGTAAAGATCGGATGAAAGATGAAGACCCTATTGTCTTAACGATGAAAAATATAGCATTTTAAACTAAATCAAGGGCATAACTCCGCTGTTACTGGTCCGATTTGGCTGATTTTCGAACTTGCCCGAGCTTTAATTTATATAAACAATCTGTTAAAGTTTGGTAAAGATCGTCTTAACGAGGCAAAATATAGCATTTTTAACTAAATCAAGGGACATCTGTATCTGTATCTGTAGTGGTACGTATAAGGGCCACTGCTGGCATATGTTCTACGGTGGAGTGGAGTGGAATTAGTCGCGCTGAAGGGCTGACTTGAAGCCCTCTAATGTCTCTGCATGCACAATCCGATCTTCCAGATGGTTCCAATTCACAAGTGTTTTCACGAAGAATGAATGTTTAAATTGTTCAGTGTGAGCAAATGGTACTTTAAAAGACCTAGTATTATTGGAGATTCTATTGTCCAGGATATTAGACACAATATGATCAGTAAAGTTCTTTGACTTAACTATCCGTCCTTCGGGCTTTTTTACCAAGTAGATATTAGGATCCACTGCCGGCACCAGACCCCCTGCGATCTTGTACAGCATCACCAGACGGTTATAGTGCGGCGCTCTTGAAGGTTAGTCAGCTTCAAGGTCTTGAGCATGTTGGTTACGCAGCCTTCTTCTCTGCTTTTATAATCATTCAATATAAATCTGGCTCCTTGTCTTTGTATTCTTTCAAGTCTTGTCAATATCCTTGTTCAAATAGGGGTCCCAAATGATAGAGGCATATTCCAGCTTGGATCTTACTAAAGCGATATATGCAGTTTTACGACATTCAAGTGGAGAGTGTTTCAAGTTTCTTCTTAGGAAACCGAGTGTTGAGCTAGCTCCTTTGCAGATGTTTGAGATGTGGTTGGACCATGTGAGGTCTTGCGATATAAGAAGTCCGAGGTACGGGTTTGAATCCACCTGTTTTAATATGGTTTTATTAAGTTCATAGAAGTGGGTGGTTTTACTTTTGACACTTAAGATATAACATTTTTTGGCATTAAACTTCATGCCCCATGTTTCGGCCCAAATTTCAAGTTTATGTAGGTCGTTTTGTAGATCAATATGGTCTTGTATGGTATGTATGGTCCGATATAGTAAACAATCATCTGCAAAAAGTCTAACTTGGGATTTGACACTGAGAGGTAAGTCGTTAATGTGACACAGGAACATCAGTGGGCCCAGCACTGTTCCCTGGGGGACTCCGGAATCTACGCGGACACTTCTAGAATGTTCGCCATCACATCAACCACAACGTTCACGGATCGAAGTTTCAAGAATGAAGACAGCCATCGAAGCAGTGGACCATTTACACCGTAGTTTGACATTTTCAAGAGAAGTAGGTCATGGGGGACCGTGTCGAAAGCTTTAGAAAAGTCTAATATGGCTACATCAACTTGCTGTTTCTTGTCAAATGTAGAAAGTAGGTCGTGCATAGTGACTATGAGTTGGGTCTCTGTAGAATAACCGGAACGAAATCCGTGGTTTAATGAAGTTAATACTTGATGTTTATCAAAATGTTTCAGAAGATGACTGCATATAATATGTTCCAATATCTTAGAGGTTACTGAAGTAAGGCTTACGGGTCTGTAGTTCTCTGCTAAGTGTCTGTCTCCCTTCTTAAAAACCGGTGCAACGTTTGCATCTCGCCAATCGTTTGGTAGCTCACCATGGTTTAACGAATACTGGAATATATCACTCAGGCCATTCACTAGTTCATCGGCACAGTTTTTAAGAATAATACTGGGGATGGCATCTGGACCGATGGCCTTGGAAATGTTAATGTTTTTCAACTGTTTTAAAACTCCTGGTCTGCTAACCTGTATCTGCGGTGCTTCTGGATAAGTGTTACCCGGTGGTTGTAGGTTTTGCTGGCAGATGTTCTTTGTAAATACGGATTGAAATTGATCAACAAGGATGTTGGCTTTACTAGTCGCATCTGATATTAAGTTTCCTTTTTTCTTTAGTGGGGCGACACCAATATTGTCCTGTTTTTTGGACTTTATATAATTCCAAAAAGGTTTCGAGTTATTCTTATCCATGCATTTAAGGATGACTTTATTTACATGATCCCACTCAGCTCTGCGCATATTGCGTTTGCACTCCTTTTGATATTGTCTGAATCTAGTCCACGATCCTATCTTTTTGGCTTGTTTATAGAGTCTAGCCTTCTTCTTTAAGCATTTTTTCAAGTTCCTGTTAAGCCAAGGTAAATTTCTTTTATATTTATGATTTTTTGATGGTACATTTTCTCCACACTGGATATGATGCCGCTTTTGAATATAGACCAGAGTTCCTCAGTGGTAGTATCACTACTCACTTTATTATGGATACTGTTTGAGATATTAATACAATCTTCCTTAATATTTTCCCAGTTTGCTTGTTTATACTTAAATATTTTCCTCGGTTTGCAGTTAGTGAAATATGGCTTTATATCAGAGTCTATTACAACCATGTCGTGATCCGAGATGCCCGGTACGTTGGATGTTGATTTAATAACTGATGGATTTGTGGTAAATGTAAGGTCGAGTAGGTTACCTTGTCGCGTTGGTTCATTATGGACTTGCGTGAGGTTTAGATCCGACGTACTATTGATGAGATGCTGTTGTGTAAGTTTATCTTGTATATCTTTGGAATTCACCGTTAAGTTATCCCAATCTATATCTGGGCAATTAAAGTCGCCACACAATATGAGTTCTTTGGATTTCCCTTCATTTAAAAGCTCAAGAGATTTTACCAATTTATCAAGGTCCTTTATATTTCTCTTCGGCATATAAAAAGTTCCGACATATATGGTTTTGTTTCCTTTTAGTGATATTTTCGCCAGTTCAAGCTCACAGTCCGTGATTAATTCGACACACTCTATGGATGTTATATTTGATAGAACTGCAATAAATACTCCTCCTCCTCGAGGTGCTACGGTCGTTTCTGTATACTGTGTATTCTTCTGGAAAATTTCAGATGATTTAATAGCGTTTATAGATGGTGTTTTCCCTGGTTTTACACCCCGTAACCACGACTCGGTTCCGCAAATGATATCTGGTTTTATATAGTCTATTGCTACTTTAAATTCCGATGTTTTGTCCCGAATACTTCTGCAGTTAACATTCAAAATTCTGAGGTTTTGCTTGGACGATAGGTTATACGGGTTTCGGTTTACTGATGATTTGCTAGCTTTTTCCCCCGAATGTGTACTGGAGTGACTAATTCGACTATGGGAAAGATCCTTCGGACTACTGGTATGAAGCGGAGAAAATACCTCTGATCTAATAGAATCAACGGTGATATCCAACGTGGAAAGCGGTTCAAATGTATTCGATAGTTGAAGTTCGTAACTTCTGAACGTGAAACTGTCACAATTTAGACTGCCACATTTACAACATTTCCATACAACACTAGATCTTTCAAGTTCTCTAAAGTCATTGCTGCATAAAGAAAGGCAAGACTGATGATACCAAATGCTACAATCATCACAAGCTATTCCCTGCTGGGACCATGTGACTGGCATGTCGCATAACGCACAAGGCCATATGGGGGCATTTCTAGCTGGACCCGGGTTCAATTCGACATCGCCTGCCATGAGTAATATAATAGTTATTAGGGAGCTTTTCACTTCATATTTACGAGAAAACAGTTTGGGCTTTTGGCGAAAAACTTTCATGGTGCTGGACACACAAGACGCACATATAGTTCCTGGTATAGACGGATCATGTTTCTGGTAGCTATCAATAAGGTTGAAGATCATAACTGCGAAGAACAATCCTGCGCACATGGTTTTTACAATGGCCGCCATGTTGGACGTGGTGGGTGGGGGCTGGTGCACGACGTTGTGGAAAAGTTTGGGTCTACATGGTTTTACCTGATATGCTCACACTTATAAAATAAGAAACCAATATATAAGTGTTCTTTGAGCACTAAAGATTGTAAAAGTTTGTAAAAAGTACTGAGTTAATAGCCTAAGTATTAAAGGGGTTGATGTACTATTTTCAAACACAGTTTATCTTAAAGGGCCCTGAAAAACTTGAAAAAAGCTAAAAGAATTATCAAAATGCCATGAAAAATAAAGGAGATATGACCTATTGAAAATTTGCAAAGAACATAAATGGAGGCGGCCATCTTTGAACGATGACGTCATCGCGCCGTTTTATCATATATGGCATATTGATAAAATGTCTTTTAAAGCAAAGAAAATCACTGGAAATGAAAAATAATACTAAAATGTATACATTTTACATCTTTATATTTATTTTTAATCAATTTACAGTGGGTTTCTTTGCTTTAAAATACATTTTGTCAATATGCCATATATGGTAAAACGGCGCGATGACGTCATCGTTCAAAGATGGCCGCCTCCATTTATGTTCTTTGCATATTTTCAATAGGTCATATCTCCTTTATTTTTCATGGCATTTTGATAATTCTTTCAGCTTTTTTCAAGTTTTTCAGAGCCCTTTAAAATAAACTGTGTTTGGAAATAGTGCATCAACCCCTTTAATTATTTCTAAAAAAATTCACTCCGCGCTGAAAAACACGACTTCTTCGCGCGCATGCGCACTCCACAACATAACTCCGTTGTTAATGGTCCGATCTATTACAATTACCCTCTCGATTTATTAATCCAGTATCAGTCGTACTTTAAATCTGCTTGCATATATTTAAATACAATTTTGAGTTTTCAACTTTTCTTCGTTATTCTACCATAGGTTTGAATATATTATTGGTGAAATGTAATCAACAGTTATTAATATGCAGAAACATTTCGCTTTATACAAATTGTATTGAGTTTTAAGGCGCACCAACACATGAAAGGTTATATGGCGCCTAACAGGAATGAACGTGCCAGGCTCATCCTCCACATCAAGATAAAATATGGAGGGTTTTAGGGTTTGGTCTGGCTGGTTAGAGCAGTTTATACTCAGTCTATATAGTTTGGATTCTCAGAATAATAATATATATCTCGTCGTCGGTAAGTTTAGAAACGGTGTACATTATGTTGTAAAATTTGGTTGTTGCTAGCGGGACAGCTACTTTAACTAGAAATATGTCAATAGGACACGAATGCACCCCCACCCCCACTACCCCTCTAAAATGCGTTATTAGTTCAAGGTCGATTTTGACGCCAAATCGATATGCACATCTTGACATCAAAGGTAAGCATCCTGTAAAGTTTCGAAACAATCGGTTGAAAAATGTGTTAGGATAAAGACACACATTTTCGGAAAGGACGGACTTTGCTCACGCTATATAACCCCTGACCATTTGGTGGTGGGGGCATAAAAAAGGGCAACAAAAAAATCATTATTTACTTGATAACTTTTAATTTCCTTCGAGTGATTTTGACAAAAGCTGTCAAGTAGTGGCTCATCTCCGCTTAGAGTTTCCTTTATGGGATTTTGAAACCAGAGGCCCAAGAGGGCCTGTGGACGCTCTACTTGCTAAAACGGCTCTTATATCAAGGGTTGTCGACATAAAATTTCCATCAGTACTTCTTTTAAAACATTGCAAAAACAACAAGGCTAGGATGGCCTTAGATCACTCACCTGGTAATCATGGGCAATAAGTCTGCTGTGTCTAGTCTGGCATTTGTATTTTTAAATTTGTCCCTCTTTCTTCTATGAATGAAATTTCATAAAAATGGGTGGTGGTGTTTATATTAATATTCTAAACAAATTTGGTAAAGATCAGATAAAAAATGAAATAACTACAGATTTAACAAAGAAAAATACCATATAGCATTTTTCAACAAATCAAGGGCCATAACTCTGTCGTTACTAACAAGATCTAGCTGGTTTTTCGAACTTGTCCAATATTTCATTGATATACCACGTGTTGCACAAATAGACATGATACTGACGCTTCCTGCCAAATTTCGGAGAAATTCAACAAGCCGTTTAGGAGGAGTAACGTCGTTAAGAAATTAAAGCAAAAATGTTAAAGGCCCATAACTCCGTCAAAAATCAACGAACTGAAACAAAAGCGTGACATGCACAACTAGACATCTCACCGATTCTTCCTGCCAAGTTTCGTCGAAATCCAACAAGGCGTTTAGGAGGTAGGCGTTTAGGAGTAGAGCCAACAACAAATTTAAAGTAAAATGTCAAGGGGGCCGTAACTCCATCAAGTTTCGTCAAATCCAGCACGGCGTTAAAAACAAATTAAAAGGTTTTTTTCTTCAAAAAAACATTTTAAAAAAAATAATAAAAAATAAATAAAAAAATATAAAAAATCTGGTAAAGTTTGGAAATATGAAGGCCCTATAGAATTAAAGAGCCAAACTATAGCATTTTAACTAAATCAAGGGCCATCACTCTGCTGTTACTGGTCCGATCAGGCTGATTTTCGAACTTGTCCGAACTTTCATTGATATTAACAATCTGGTAAAGTTTGATAAAGATCGGATGAAAAATGAAGGCCCTATTGTCTTAACGAGGCAAAATATAGCATTTTTAACAAAATAAAGGGCCATAACTCCGCTGTTATTAGTCCGATCTGGCTGGTTTTTAAACTTGTCCGAGCTTTAATTGACATTAACAATCTGGTAAAGTTTCGTAAAGATCGGATGAAAAATGAAGGCCCTATCGTCTTAACAAGGTAACAGTTAGACGACAGACGGACGACGGACAACTCGCCATCCCATAAGCTCTGCTGGCCTTTGGCCAGTAGAGCTAAAAAAAACAACACAAACACTTCACAACTTGCGTCTTATTTAAAGGAAACTCGAGATTACTTGTCTGGTCACAACTTCATGACAATAGCTGGCGCTTGTCAACATCCCTCGAAGAAAATAAAGTTCTTGGCACATAAGCATGTGACAAAATGTTTTCGGTATAATAACTTAAGAACAGCGTCATCTATCAACACCATATATACGAGGTACAGCTTAATCGGTCCATCATTGTATGTGGGGGGAAATAGGGTTGACAAATTTCAAATAAGTACACGTTTCTTAGAAGTTTTTCCTCTTTCAACAAGACTTCATCTGTAGGTTTTTATTAGCATGTTATATGTTGAGTTTGAAAATGAGCATAGAGGATCACAGAAAGTAGGTCATCAGGCGACTTGCTACTGTTTTAGTGTTAACGTGTTTTGTACAAAAAAGGGGCTACAACTAATTGCAGAAAGGACAACTCTGTCATGTAATAGACCTTTTAATCAAATTATACTTTGTTACACGAAATTCATAAATGTTGAAGTTTCAATTGAAAAAGTCAAGCCATTTAGTACTGCGTTTAATGTTAACAGATTGCAACATTTAAAGCCGGAGTTTGCTCAAATGAGCCTTATGTCGATAATGAAACTTTAAAGGAGTAACCATTGGTGTGTTCGGTGCTGTTTAAACCTTCTTTTGGAAAGGACAGGCCTAATGTCGCCCTGTACCATTCGATTTGCAGTAGCTTATTAAACGTACAATATATAGCTGAAATACTCATTATGCGTTTCTTTTTCTTTTCAGTATATGAATGCATTTCAACAGAACTTCTTATGTAGGCTTCTTCCAACCATTAATACTGCAAAACCAAATCAGATGAAGTAGGTCCTTTTGCATCTTGGTAGAAGCCATGAAAGCAACGGCCTTCTAGAGACTCTTGTTGTATAAAGAAAAGTTGTCATAATTTTCCAAATTGAAACTAAAACCATGGAAATGGAAACTTGAAAAAGAAAACGAAAGAAAACATGCGTATAACCTTTACGGTGAATAAAACCAAAACAAATAGCAAACATGGAATACTGGCACATTGGCAAACATGATCAACTAACAACAACGTTTAATAGCAAGCACACAGTCACTATTGTTGGTTCCCATCAAAACAGTTATACAAAGGGAAACCCATGAAAGATTCTTGTATTCTGATAGGGCTTTACAATTCTTGCTATAAAACATATTAATGCAAACATTGTCAAATAAACACTAGGGACTTGCACCCTTGCTTACACCTTATGTTTGACACATCAGGAAGTTCCCTACTTGCAGCCACACAATGTTAAACCATCAACCTCTATGGAAAGGCATAGTTGTCTGCTAATAGTATTTTTCAATTCGTTATGTAGATAAGTCAATTCGCTATGTAGATAATTCAATTTGTTATGTAGATAAAATAATTAGTTATGTAGGTAAGTCAATTCATTATGTAGTCGTTATGTAGATAAGTTATTTCGTTATGTAGATAAGTCAAGTCAATTCGTTATGTAGATTAATTCTTATAAAACATAGACTTATCTACATACAAATTAACTTATCTACATAACAAATTCTTATAAAACATAGACTTATCTACATACAAATTAACTTATCAACATAACAACAGAACGAATTAACAATTGTACATAACAAATTCACTTATCTACATAACGAAGTAACTTATCTATATAACAAATTAACTTATCCAAATAACGAATTGATAAAATTCTATTAGCAGACAGCTATGGCTTTCCATAAACCTCACAATGTATTATCATCAACCTCTCAATGGGTATGTTCATTGACGAAGATGTTATTGCAATTTAGGGTCACTCTTTTGTTAAATCCCATTCCAAATGTCAAAATTTACATATTAAAGGCAGTATAGCGACACAGCCAAACAAGCTATATTATTGCGAGTTCTGAAAAACTTGGGGAAAAGTGAACAAATTATCCAAATTGGATGATAACCAACAAGAGGTCAATGACCTAGAAGCTCTACTGATAGGTTCTAATAGCTAGATCAGCATTCCTGTGAAGTTTCATGAAAATCTGTCAAGTAGTTTCAGAGGAATACAAAACATCTTGGGATTTCTTTGGAATATTATGTGGCATTAAGTGTGCAGTATATACAATATAAAGCGGAAATTCCCAAGCAGCGTTTCTTTTTTACTTCAGCAGAGAGGTTAATATGTAGTAAATAGATTATTAAACATGTGGGTTTGCTAACAGGAAAACTTTAACTCAGTGGGAGATGGGAGACATGTTTTGTTTATTAACTTGTTAGCATCCTCTCACTCGCGGAAAAACATGCTCACAATTGTGAAATAATTAATGATAATGGCAACCATCTGTTAATTAATCTCTTCATTTTTACAAACACTGTTTTTCAATCTTTCCCAATTTTATTGAATTTAACATTTTGAACAAGTTTGGTAAAGTTTGGATGAAAAAGAAAGAATCTAGAGTGTTAATAAAGTTTTGAATTGAACTGGGGTTTTAAGGCGCACCAACACATGCACATCGAGATAAAATATGGAGAACGGGCCTAGAACCTTCTCACTCTGAACTGCAGAGTTTCTGCAAGTTCTATTGTAGATACTCCATTTACGCTGGAGCCACGTTACAGTTTTTCTGCAGGGGTCGTGATGAAGACCTTTAATGAGCATGAACAAAAAATGATAAAATGAACATAAATTTGGTGGGGGGTGGTGGGGTTCTACCCTCTGCCTTCCCCTCCAACAGGATCTGCAGTGGCCCTATTCTTTGCCCCGTAACCAAACGGGGCTTCGTGTGTCTTTTGGTGAAGATCGGATGGAAAGTGAAGGTACTTGAGCGCTAACAAAGCAAACTATAGCATTTCCAAATACTTCAATGGTCATAACTCAGCTGTTTATAGACTGCTGTTTAATTTTTAAACTCTTCCAAGCTTTTATATGATATGGACATATGGACAAAAAAAAAAAATGAAAAGGAGTAATTTCAAAAAAAAAAATGAAAAAAAAAAAGCAATATGGCATATTGACAAAATGTATTTTAAAGCAAAGAAATCCACTGCAAATTGATTAAAAATAAATATAAAGATGTAATATGTATACATTTTAGTATTATTTTTCATTTGCAGTGATTTTCTTTGCTTTTAAAGACATTTTATCAATATGCCATATATGGTAAAACGGCGCGATGACTTCATCGTTCAAAGATGGCCGCCTCCATTAATGTTCTTTGCAAATGTTCAATAGGTCATATCTCCTTTATTTTTAATGGCATTTTGATAATTCTTTCAGCTTTTTTCAAGTTATTCAGAGCCCTTTAAGATAAACTGTGTTTGAAAATAGTGCATCAACCCCTTTAAAAAAAAAATATTAAAAAAAAAAAAAAGAAAAAAAAAGAAGAAAAAAAAGAAAAAGAAAAAAAAAAGAATAATTAAAAAAAAAATAATAATAATATAAACAAGAGGTCAATGACCTTGAAGCTCTACTGATTGATTTTGATTTCAGGAAGTAGTCGCTACAGACTTGTTTTTTGAAAATCTATTTTTAACCGTGGCGGCCATCTTGAATTTCCGGCCAAACTGAAATTTTGCTAAGATCAATAAGACATTAAGAGCAACATTCCTGTGAAGTTTCATGAAAATCCGTCAGGTAGTTTCAAAGAAGTAGTCGCTACAAGTTTTCATTATATAACTCTATGTAAACAAAGCAGCCATGTTTAAGGTCAAATCAAAACGATTTTCGACAAGGACCAACATCATGTCATACTGATCATTTTAAGAAAAAGTCCCATATCAATATCTCTTATTGTTTTGAAGAAGTAGTCGCTACAAACTTATTTATTTTAAATCTATTTTTAGCTGTGGCGGCCATCTTGAATTTCCGGCCGACCTGAAATTTTTCTAGGATCAACTAGACATCAAGAGCAACATTCCTGTGAAGTTTCATAAACATCCGTCAAGTAGTTTCAGAGGAGTAGTCGCTACAAGTTTTTACTATATAACTCTATGTAACCAAAGATGGCCACTGGCTGCCATGTTTAACGTCGAATCAAAATAATTTTCCACAAAGATCTACATCATGTCATGCTGATCATTGAACTAGTCTAGACAAAGTTAGTGTATTAAAACCTTTAAGGGCTCATAATTCTGCAAAATTCATTCAACCAGAACATGGCAATGACAGATGCAACTAGGCTTAGTACTGATCATCCCCGCCAAGTTTCGCTGAAAGTCAGAAGAGACTAATCTGGACAAAGTGTGTGTATTAAAACATTTAAAGGGCCATAACTCTGCCAAAAATCATTCAACCGAAATATGGCGATGATATGCACAACTAAGCTTGATACTGATCATCCTTGTCAACTTTCGTCTATATCCAGCCAGGGGTTCAGGAGAACTAGCCCGGAAAAAATGTGTGGTATCAAAATCCTTTAAAGGGCCATAACTCTGCCAAATATCTGTAAACCGGAACGCGACGATGACATGCACAACTAGGCTTGGTGCTGATCATCCCTGCAAAGTTTCATTGAAATCTGACGAGGTGTTCAGGAGAAGTAGATCAGACAAAGTTTGTGTATTAAAACCTTTAAAGGGCCATAATTCTGCCAAAAATCATTCAACTGGAACACGGTGACTATGTACAACTATGCTTGGTACTGATCATCCCTGATTTTCGAACTTGTCCGAGCATTCATTGATATTAACAATCTGGTAAAGTTTCGTAAAGATCAAATATAATATGAAGGCCCTATCGTCTTAACGAGGCAAGATATATGATTTTTAACTATATCAAGGGCCATAATTCCGCCGTTACTAGTCCGATCTGACTGGTTTTCGAACACGTCTGAGCTGTCATTGATATTAACAATCTGGTAAAGTTTCGTAAAGATCGGATGAAAGATGAAGACCCTATTGTCTTAACGATGAAAAATATAGCATTTTAAACTAAATCAAGGGCATAACTCCGCTGTTACTGGTCCGATTTGGCTGATTTTCGAACTTGCCCGAGCTTTAATTTATATAAACAATCTGTTAAAGTTTGGTAAAGATCGTCTTAACGAGGCAAAATATAGCATTTTTAACTGAATCAAGGGACATCTGTATCTGTATCTGTAGTGGTACGTATAAGGGCCACTGCTGGCATATGTTCTACGGTGGAGTGGAGTGGAATTAGTCGCGCTGAAGGGCACACTGGATATGATGCCGCTTTTGAATATAGACCAGAGTTCCTCAGTGGTAGTATCACTACTCACTTTATTATGGATACTGTTTGAGATATTAATACAATCTTCCTTAATATTTTCCCAGTTTGCTTGTTTATACTTAAATATCTTCCTCGGTTTGCAGTTAGTGAAATATGGCTTTATATCAGAGTCTATTACAACCATGTCGTGATCCGAGATGCCCGGTACGTTGGATGTTGATTTAATAACTGATGGATTTGTGGTAAATGTAAGGTCGAGTAGGTTACCTTGTCGCGTTGGTTCATTATGGACTTGCGTGAGGTTTAGATCCGACGTACTATCGATGAGATGCTGTTGTGTAAGTTTATCTTGTATATCTTTGGAATTCACCGTTAAGTTATCCCAATCTATATCTGGGCAATTAAAGTCGCCACACAATATGAGTTCTTTGGATTTCCCTTCATTTAAAAGCTCAAGAGATTTTACCAATTTATCAAGGTCCTTTATATTTCTCTTCGGCATATAAAAAGTTCCGACATATATGGTTTTGTTTCCTTTTAGTGATATTTTCGCCAGTTCAAGCTCACAGTCCGTGATTAATTCGACACACTCTATGGATGTTATATTTGATAGAACTGCAATAAATACTCCTCCTCCTCGAGTGCTGCGGTCGTTTCTGTATACTGTGTATTCTTCTGGAAAAATTTCAGATGATTTAATAGCGTTTATAGATGGTGTTTTCCCTGGTTTTACACCCCGTAACCACGACTCGGTTCCGCAAATGATATCTGGTTTTATATAGTCTATTGCTACTTTAAATTCCGATGTTTTGTCCCGAATACTTCTGCAGTTAACATTCAAAATTCTGAGGTTTTGCTTGGACGATAGGTTATACGGGTTTCCGTTTACTGATGATTTGCTAGCTTTTTCCCCCGAATGTGTACTGGAGTGACTAATTCGACTATGGGAAAGATCCTTCGGACTACTGGTATGAAGCGGAGAAAATACCTCTGATCTAATAGAATCAACGGTGATATCCAACGTGGAAAGCGGTTCAAATGTATTCGATAGTTGAAGTTCGTAACTTCTGAACGTGAAACTGTCACAATTTAGACTGTCACATTTACAACATTTCCATACAACACTAGATCTTTCAAGTTCTCTAAAGTCATTGCTGCATAAAGAAAGGCAAGACTGATGATACCAAATGCTACAATCATCACAAGCTATTCCCTGCTGGGACCATGTGACTGGCATGTCGCATAACGCACAAGGCCAGATGGGGGCATTTCTAGCTGGACCCGGGTTCAATTCGACATCGCCTGCCATGAGTAATATAATAGTTATTAGGGAGCTTTTCACTTCATATTTACGAGAAAACAGTTTGGGCTTTTGGCGAAAAACTTTCATGGTGCTGGACACACAAGACGCACATATAGTTCCTGGTATAGACGGATCATGTTTCTGGTAGCTATCAATAAGGTTGAAGATCATAACTGCGAAGAACAATCCTGCGCACATGGTTTTTACATTGGCCGCCATGTTGGACGTGGTGGGTGGGGGCTGGTGCACGGCGTTGTGGAAAAGTTTGGGTCTACATGGTTTTACCTGATATGCTCACACTTATAAAATAAGAAACCAATATATAAGTGTTCTTTTAGCACTAAAAGATTGTAAAAGTTTGTAAAAAGTACTGAGTTAATAGCCTAAGTATTAATTATTTCTCAAAAAATTCACTCCGCGCTGAAAAACACGACTTCTTCGCGCGCATGCGCACTCCACAACATAACTCCGTTGTTATTGGTCCGATCTATTACAATTACCCTCTCGATTTATTAATCCAGTATCAGTCGTACTTTAAATCTGCTTGCATATATTTAGATACAATTTTGAGTTTTCAACTTTTCTTCGTTATTCTACCATAGGTTTGAATATATTATTGGTGAAATGTAATCAACAGTTATTAATATGCAGAAACATTTCGCTTTATACAAATTGTATTGGGTTTTAAGGCGCACCAACACATGAAAGGTCATATGGCGCCTAACAGGAATGAACGTGCCAGGCTCATCCTCCACATCAAGATAAAATATGGAGGGTTTTAGGGTTTGGTCTGGCTGGTTAGAGCAGTTTATACTCAGTCTATATATCTCGTCGTCGGTAAGTTTAGAAACGGTGTACATTATGTTGTAAAATTTGGTTGTTGCTAGCGGGACAGCTACTTTAACTAGAAATATGTCAATAGGACACGAATGCACCCCCACCCCAACTACCCCTCTAAAATGCGTTATTAGTTCAAGGTCGATTTGACGCCAAATCGATATGCACATCTTGACATCAAAGGTAAGCATCCTGTAAAGTTTCGAAACAATCGGTTGAAAAATGTGTTAGGATAAAGACACACATTTTCGGAAAGGACGGACTTTGCTCACGCTATATACCCCCTCACCATTTGGTGGTGGGGGCATAAAAAAAGGCAACAAAAAAATCATTATTTACTTGATAACTTTTAATTTCCTTCGAGTGATTTTGACAAAAGCTGTCAAGTAGTGGCTCATCTCCGCTTAGAGTTTCCTTTATGGGATTTTGAAACCAGAGGCCCAAGAGGGCCTGTGGACGCTCTACTTGCTAAAACGGCTCTTATATCAAGGGTTGTCGACATAAAATTTCCATCAGTACTTCTTTTAAAACATTGCAAAAACAACAAGGCTAGGATGGCTCACCTGGTAATCATGGGCAATAAGTCTGCTGTGTCTAGTCTGGCATTTGTATTTTTAAATTTGTCCCTCTTTCTTCTATGAATGAAATTTCATAAAAATGGGTGGTGGTGTTTATATTAATATTCTAAACAAATTTGGTAAAGATCAGATAAAAAATGAAATAACTACAGATTTAACAAAGAAAAATACTATATAGCATTTTTCAACAAATCAAGGGCCATAACTCTGTCGTTACTAACAAGATCTAGCTGGTTTTTCGAACTTGTCCAATATTTCATTGATATACCACGTGTTGCACAAATAGACATGATACTGACGCTTCCTGCCAAATTTCGAAGAAATTCAACAAGCCGTTTAGGAGGAGTAGCGTCGATAAGAAATTAAAGCAAAAATTTTAAAGGCCCATAACTCCGTCAAAAATCAACGAACTGAAACAAAAGCGTGACATGCACAACTAGACATCTCACCGATTCTTCCTGCCAAGTTTCGTCGAAATCCAACAAGGCGTTTAGGAGGTAGGCGTTTAGGAGTAGAGCCAACAACAAATTTAAAGTAAAATGTCAAGGGGCCGTAACTCCATCAAGTTTCGTCAAATCCAGCACGGCGTTAAAAACAAATTAAAAGGTTTTTTTCTTCAAAAAAACATTTTAAAAAAAATAATAAAAAATAAATAAAAAAATATAAAAAATCTGGTAAAGTTTGGAAAAATGAAGGCCCTATCGAATTAAAGAGCCAAACTATAGCATTTTAACTAAATCAAGGGCCATCACTCTGCTGTTACTGGTCCGATCAGGCTGATTTTCGAACTTGTCCGAACTTTCATTGATATTAACAATCTGGTAAAGTTTGATAAAGATCGGATGAAAAATGAAGGCCCTATTGTCTTAACGAGGCAAAATATAGCATTTTTAACAAAATAAAGGGCCATAACTCCGCTGTTATTAGTCCGATCTGGCTGGTTTTCGAACTTGTCCGAGCTTTAATTGACATTAACAATCTGGTAAAGTTTCGTAAAGATCGGATGAAAAATGAAGGCCCTATCGTCTTAACAAGGTAACAGTTAGACGACAGACGGACGACGGACAACTCGCCATCCCATAAGCTCTGCTAGCCTTTGGCAGTAGAGCTAAAAAAAAAACACACAAACACTTCACAACTTGCGTCTTATTTAAAGGAAACTCGAGATTACTTGTCTGGTCACAACTTCATGACAATAGCTGGCGCTTGTCAACATCCCTCGAAGAAAATAAAGTTCTTGGCACATAAGCATGTGACAAAATGTTTTCGGTATAATAACTTAAGAACAGCGTCATCTATCAACACCATATATACGAGGTACAGCTTAATCGGTCCATCATTGTATGTG